>CM030833.1:3483030-3583030 GCA_018105865.1 Metaphire vulgaris | reverse complement strand
CTGGGTGCCCTGAGTAACGCTCGTCCATTTTACATTGAGTTACAAATAGTTGCCCAGTTAAGGGGTTAATGCTCACTCTTAATCCCATAGCTGCACTGCAAGGACATGTATTGCCAAAAGTCAAACAGATTGTCAATAGTGTTTGGTTAATGTATAAATCCCAATCAACTTGTAATGCACTGATTAATTACATTAAAAGAGGAGAAACTGAAGAAATGAGTCGAATAGAATTGACTCAAAATTACCTTTAACAGTAAGTTTTACTGTAACAGAGTCGGAATCCAATCCATTCGACGCATTGCAAGTATAGCTACCGCTGTCAGAAACCTGCACCTGGTTAAGCCGTAAGGAATTGTCTCCCACGTTTTTTGAGCCGTCGTGTTCATAGTCGATCTTCTGTCCGTTTTTCAGCCAGTCGATTTTCAGTTTCATCTTTTCTTCCGAATCAGTCGTGGCAGCACAATGAAAAACAACATCACTCGATGCGTTCACGCTTTGAGTCTCTGGTGCCTTTGCAATGAATGTTCTATCTGGCAGAAAAAAGCAGTTTAACCACTTATTATTAACATCATCATTATTATTATTATTATTATTAATTTATTATTATTATTAATTTATTAATATTATTATTATTATTAATATTATTAACGTACTGATTAATGTGGTAACTCCTTGAGCCGCTCAAGTAGCTTAGATACTAAAGATCACAAATCACGCTTGCTCTTCCTATTAGTCCATTCATCCAGCATAAGTAGGCCGTATGTCTGAGTAAAATTTTCTGTCTTTTCTTTTCTTTATGTCCCTGGAATAATTATGCACTTCTATAGCACCAGTTCTAGTACCCAAAGGGTATCAATCAATCGTACTTCAAATCCATCTGCTAAAGACCAGGTCATTCCAGAGATCAGTCAGAGGAAACAGCAAGACTGATATGGAGGAAATGCTAATTGAAAGAGTGTGTTTTTTAAGCCTGGATCTGAAAATACTCAATGAAAATAGCCTCCTAAACCACTTCAAATCACATTATTATTATTATTATTATTATTATTATTATTTATTATTATTATTATTATTATTATTATTATTATTATTATTATTATTATTATTATTATTATTATTATTATTATTATTATTATTATTATTTATATTATTATTATTATTATTATTATTATTATTATTATTACTATTACTATTACTATTACTATTACTATTACTATTATTATTATTACTATTACTAAACTATTACTATTACTATTACTATTATTATTATTATTATTATTATTATTATTATTATTATTATTATTAATTGGAGCTGTAGCTAATAGTTCTGTTTGCATTATGTTGTTTTCTGTTTGTTTGTTTTTTATCTGTTATTTGCCTTCTTTGACTGCAGCAAGTATGAAATAAAGACATAAATAAGGCTTGAATTTGCAACACGATCAAGCGCTATATAGGATAATTATAGTTCAGCATTGCTTCAAAATTTTTGGTTTATCATCGTCAATTACATGTTGGTAAAGCCACCAAACAACATAAGCAAACTATCATTTGGCCGAAAAACAGAAATGATTACATAACTACCGGTATAAGACCAAAAAGTAAACTATATTTTAAAATAAGCAAACTATTATAGCCAAATGAGTCAATTATCAATTGATTGAAAGACAGAAATAACTACATAACTATGACACCATAAACTCAGCTGCCCACATGTGCGTGCGCACAGACGCACATACAGTTGCAAGAGGATTCTACAGTAGAATCTTACTTCGAACAAGGAGTTCACCGTTGGCTTCATCGTCTCCGAACTTGTTAACAGCCGTACAGTGGTACGTGCCTTGGTCTTCGATTGCAACATTCTGAACAAAAGGTTCAAAAGCAACAAGTCACCCAAATGAGTCAGAAGACAAAATTTTAAAAAAACCTGTGTAAACAGACTCTAACCTGATTTAGACTTTTCATACAACTACAAAAGACATGTAGCACTTAATAATAATAATAATAATAATAATAATAATAATAATAATAATAATAATAATAATAATAATAATAATAATAACAATAATAATAAGGACAATGTTATTTAAAGTGGTTTTGAAAGCTAAGTAAGCCTCTGCAAAAACCACTGTTGGCGCCTTTTCCAGTGGCTGGGCTGAAACCCAAAATCACTCCCAGAATTTGTCCACTCTGCTGAGTTTGTTGCAAGCCCCAGGGTCCCTGAGCATTTGCCCACTCTCGACAGGCCTCAACCTGTCTCAGGACAGGATGATGATGATGATAATGATGATCATAATATCTATTTCATCAATTTAATTAATAATAATAAAAATAAAAAAATAATAATAAAAATAATAATAATGGAATCAGGATTGTAATACATATATATATGTGTGATATATATATATATATATATATATATATATATATATATTTATATATATGACTATTATATACAGTGACGTAAACTCATGCAGGATGTGTTAACTCAAATCAACTCATGCTCAATGAAATGAGTTTAAATTCCTAATCAAAACCTTATTTCAAGAGTTAACAAACACATGTAGTTAGTTCTTAACGTTATATAAAAAAAACACACAGTGGTTAAAAATAAGAGCAGAATGAATAACAAATTTTCAGAACACCTTTTGCTTGTTTAAATCAACGTAGAACGTCCACCAGATGAGTTCTGAGTTCTTCACTTGTGCAGTGATAAATTTTACAACAATGCCCTGATGGAATGACATTGTATTTTAACTGCAGGAAAGATGGGCGTGTTGCTGTACAAGATATTTATTTATATCAGTACTTACCAGATGTCGGAAATTGCTTGTTAGGGTAAGAGTTAGGTTCCAGGTTAGATTTGTTCTTCAAAATGACTACATTTAGCCACTGATTTTTCCTTCAATTTTATTTGTTATGAGAAAACGTCTGTTGGGAATTCTCACAGGTGCATGAAGCCTCCACCATTTTCTTAGGCTTTGGCAGCTGAAAAATTGATTTATTATAATACATTTGTGATATTAAAAATTGTATGAATGGTGAAACTTCCTCTATGGGAAACCGGTTTTGGTTTATGGACTTTTTGTCCTATGGACAATTGTTCTAGAACCATATATCTGCAAATAAGTCAACAAATATCGGTTCCGAATAGATTATAAAATAAGAATTTAGGCCAATTCATCATTATGGGTCCAAACATGCATTACAAAAATTATGCAGTTAAGCAGTAAACTCATAACTCAGAATTTGAAACTGAGTTAATTCCAAAAGCAGTGAAACAGAGATCAAGAAACAGCAAGTTTAAAAAGATGAAGTTAGTCTTGACTTAACACTGAATACAGTTAGGGGCTGTCCATATATATATATCAACAATTTAGATATATAGGGTTTATAAAAAGTTTGACAGAACTTTGTTGACATAGGAGGGGGTCAAGAGATGTTGACTGCACAAATTCAATTTCACTTTTTACAAATAATCAAAAAATAGAGAAACACATGGAATACAAGTTTATTACAATATATAAAAAAGATGTTAAAAAGGTCATCACCACAACATTTTGACACTCAATGAGCTTTTGAAAAATGGAAAAAATGGTCATTTTTGACAAAAATAATAACCTTATTATTGGGACAGTTGTTGTCATTGATCTTGGGGTCAAAGTTTTTGACAAAAATTATAGGGGGTATAATTAATGGTTGACAGTTGAAATAATTCATGATTTGAATTGGCTACAACATCAAAACAGACAAAACTTGAGTATAAATGAAAGGCAAAAATTATTACCAGAATTCGCAAGTTTCCAGTATGTTCCTGAATGAATCGATCACCAGAGACATTTGTCCTTTCCAACAATGGCCTGATGGAAGATTTTCTCCAGGTGATGGTGGGTTTTGGTGCTCCAAAAACCCGACATGTCAAGGTCACATTCTGGCCTTGTGCGACTTTTACCACTGCCAGTGGAGTGTCAGTGAACGTTGGAGGTTCAGCTACATTTAACAGATATCAACTGAAATAATTTTAATCAAACTGCCTTTGAAATAAAACAAACATTAGTAAGTAATCGTAAATCGTAAAGTAAATGCAGAATCGTAAATATAAACACAGGTAACACTTGCAGATGTCTCAGATACAGTGCTGGTTTTAAAAAATTCCTTTAAACCACTTGGAGACCAAACATTAACAATGGCATAGCCATGGGGGGGGCTGCGGGCACTAGTCTGGCTAGGATCAGACAAGGAATCTGCACAAAACGTTGAGAAATTTTTCAGGAGGGGAGTAGGTGGGAACAGAAGTATGCACATAAAGATGCCAAGAACTTCCTGACGAGGTTTTCTTTGCTTGCAGACTTTTTCACTCCAAAATGTTGATATGCCCCTCTATTCTGGAACCCTAGCTACACCACTGAACATTAAATTCATTTTTTAAATGAACTCTTAAGATTCCAAAATAATCAAGAAGGAGCTTTTACCGGTTTGAGCCAGAAATAAGAAATGGAAGAATGAACAAGCAAATAATAATAATAATAATAATAATAATAATAATAATAATAATAATAATAATAATAATAATAATATACAAATATTGATCAAACAAAAAGAAACCAGTTAATAACTGGCAGCTTATAGTGGGTTAGAGAGGCAAACTGAAATGTATGATAAGTTACAGAATAATTATGATTAAATCTTAGAAGATGACATGATAGGAAAATATAAAATAAATTCAGGGATAAGAAATTTTAGAAAAGTAAATTGCTAGCACCGCCCTAAATGATTTCATGAATGAGACAAAAGAATCTGATTTTGACTGAGTTTTATACTTTTATAGTTAGTAAAGTATCCAAAATCTTGCATTCCTCACCAAGTACATTGAGGAAGGCATTGGCAAAGATGTATCCGTGAACGTTGCTCGCGTTGCACTGAATCACTTGTGCATCTGACTTTGTCACTTTGGAATAGATGAGATAATCCTTTCCCTGGGTTCTACGAGGCTCGGGCAACATATCTGTTGCACAACAATCACAAGCAGTGGCAAATAGGTTGAACTTGCCAAGAACAACCTCTGCACTAAATGCAGTGTCACTCTGCACTACTACTACAGTAGTGTCTGCCTATGGTCATAATGCTTACAGTAACTGTCCATCCATCTTCACTAGCCTAACATAAGCCAACATCCATGACTAGGCTAAGACATCTCAAAGTTAATTCTGTGTTTCAGATCTTTCAAATTTTCAGATTTTTACACTTATTCCAGTCCATCAATTCTGCACCACTAATAAGCTTCTTGAGCTAGCGTGAATTTCAAATTTCATGCTGCAACCATACCAACAGTTAATATTCACTGGTTTCAATATAGCAGAGCACTTAAAACACAGTTGCTAAGTTGTTGCTTTAATTGTTGGTACAATAATAATAATTATAGCAATTATTATTACTAAAGCCACATATAAAAGACCACATAGTACAGCTTTTTGGTGCTTTGCTTTGTATTCAAAATGCTTCATTTTGTATAAAGTAAGTGATTGAATATACTTGAAGAAGTGATACAAATATAGTATTCATTTCTTTATGATCTTTATGAAGTTTACCTTTAAGTGGAATGCCATTGATGTACCAGGTGATGTCTGGTTTAGGCTGGCCCATTGCCTGACAGTCAAAGCGTGCCGACTCCTCTTCTGAAGTATTCACATCCTCTGGTTGCTTGTCATTTTTCCAGTATGGAGGTGCTTCAATTACAAGATCAATCAATGTTCATAAGGAATTAGCAGCCATTGTAATTTCAGAAATTCTACAAAAGTTAAAGCAATTCCAGGCAAATTTTAAATAACACCTTTCACTAAGCCCCGATTCCATAACCTATGATCCCAAACTTTCTCCAAACTCTCTTCCAAACTTTTCCATCTTCAACTTTATATAAACTTTCCTTCTTCAAAACTTTTCTCCATTTTCCTAACTCTGCCTTCCAACTCCCTTAAAATTTCACACCCAAAATTTACCAGTTTCCCCTAAAATATTTCAACCCCCAAGAATTTCCACCCATAAATTTGCCAGCTTAAATTTTCTCTTTCCCGACACCCTCTCTCATCTTCATACCTCAATTCAACTATTTCCTTCAAACTTTCCCAAAATTCAAGCAATTTGGCATTCAGTCTTAACTTGATATTCAAAATTAAATAAGAAATGGCAAAGTCTTGAATTCTGTATATCACAAATCTCAAGTAAATCAATCGAAAACAATTATCATAGATTTCATTCAAATAAATGATTTCTAACAAACCCTGACGTACTGTATCATATCTGAAGACTGTTTAATACAAAAATACATATGAACTAACATTCAACACGCAGTGTCACAGTTCTGGAAGCTTCTGACACACTGTTTCTCCCAATGCATTTGTATGTTCCAGTATCAGGATAGTCAACATCCGGAATTCTAATCTCCTGCCCGAAGCTATCGTTAACAACTTTGGATGGCAGAAGTGCATCCTCTCGAATCCATCTCACGCTTGGGGTTGGACTATAGCGTAACAAACACCAGCATTTATTATTCAGATCAACAATTTTGTTTAAGGATTCCTTTATACAACCTACAACCTTGACCACCACGGATTATGGATTATATGGATTTACCTAGATTGAACGCTCGTGAATAAGCTGGTGCACTGCACCAAGCTTTGGGCAGCACTATAGAAATTTTATGTTTTTACTTACTTTACTTTACTTACTTATACTGGAAGATCAACAAACTGCTGTGGACAGCAATTGAACATTGAATTCTGTGTAATTTGAGAAATATTCTAGAACAAAGACCTTTTCATGTGCCATTTAGACTATTGCCATAACGCACTCAATAGATAGAACAATAGAACACTAGAACAGATAGGAATACTGAGTAAGTTAGTCAGGGAACTGTGCTCAAATTGACATCAACATTAATAGCTCAATGCAATCACATTATTACTACTTGGAAAGAACACATTCTAAGAAATTACAAAAGAATTTCAATAGAATTAAACAGAAAACATAATTAAATAGCAGATCACCCATTGGTTAGTCTGGAATAAGAGATAAACAGCTTCTAGCTTTTAGGTAACTTCAGAAACCCTCATCTAACAAGTACATTTTACATAACACCTATCTACTATCTTTTCATGTCTGGCTCATCAGTACCACCCCCCATCACCCCAACCAACACTAAATCCATTCTCATCCCAACCACAATCCCATTCAACGATTAAATATTCAAGCAACAAAAGGCAACTTATTGGCTGCAGTGATAACTTGATAAGGTCATTAATTTCTGTCTTCAACCAAAGCATTACTATTTGTCCAACAATAACATGTCATACATTCAATGGAGAGAAACAAATCCAACTGCAATCTGAAATAGGATATGCTTATTACTTACATACTTATATTAGCATTCATTACCACTCACTACAGTTCATTATTAGTTGTCTAAGTGGTGAATTAATGTCAACAGCCTGATGGTGAAATTTACATGTCACAAGTATCTTGTTCTCACGGATTCTAAAGTAAGTAAGTAAGTAAACACAAAATTTCTATAGCGCTGTCCAAAAGCTTGGCTCAGTGCACCAGCTATGGTTATTCACGAGCGTCGAGCGCTCAATCTGGGTAAAATCCATAGTCCATAATCCGTAGTCTGTGGTGGTCAAGGTTGTAGATCCAGGTAGGCAGTCGCAGCAAAGTATTTTTTGGGGAGGATGATAACTAGATGTGTGGCGGGTAGAAGTGTTTCCCCGCTGCTAAGAAGACATGCTCTAGATTTTACTAAATATTCACACAAAACACTAATGTGAAATACAACAAACAACTGTGGCAATAGTAAAACTTTCATCTCTACTAACTATCCAGAGAAGATGCACTTAATCTTCATTGTCTGGCCCTTCAACGCAACGTCGTTCGAGTTTCCCAGCGGCCACATCAGCCTCGGAGCCTCAGGTCTTGGAGTCCCTGAAATCCCGAAGAGCAACGAAATACGAAAAATTCACCACTATCAAGTTCTGTTCAATCGCTAAGTAACAAATATACAAAAAAGCAAAATTCAGTTAGCACGTCTTTCTTCTTCATATATATCAAACACAGCACTTACAGTAAATGAGGGCTAGGACTGCAGTTTAGCGTGCATGACTATCTGTGATCTAATCTACTTGGTTACCTATTATGAGACTTAGAAAACAATTAGATTTCTTACCAATGTTATCATCAACCATCACCTTATCATCATATGACCAAAAGTCTAACTGTATTACCTGGGTACAAGAGGATCATCAAATCTCCAGCAAAGTGCTCCACTTACCTACTCTGGTGAGAATTCCTTACAATATACTACCTTCTTGACCGGAATATAGTGCCACAAAGACATTCTCACCACCAAAGCACTCATCAAAACCCATTCCAATCTTTTGCAACTCATTCCAAATCTGAATTTTCTTCAGCCTCATGTATAATAAATGCAATGTAATGTAATGTAACAAAATATTTGTATAGCGCCTCTTCTCAAGAATTACTCAAAAGCGCTCCCGTTGCAATTACTGCATATTGACAAAGAGATAAGTCTTAAGTCGTTTAAAAAGAGGGCCATAGAATTAGGAGTTGCTAAGCCACGCATACTGATGTCAAGATCATTCCAAAGGATAGGGCCAACTGATTCAAAACCTCGTTTCAGGAACAAGGAGGTTCGTGCTTGGGGCACACTGAGAAGACCATTGGTTGTAGACCGAAGACATGGCCGACCAGGGATAGAGCTAAGAGGATAGAGTAGCTCTGAAAGGTAAGATGGAGTGGCAGCAAAGAGAGAGAGTGCAACCGCTCTCAACACACGAAAACTCAACTTGAGCATGATGAAGCAGCCAGTGTAGAACAGACATCATATGTTCAGTAATGTGATCACATCTTGTGACACCAGCAATCACCCTGGCTGCCAAACGAAGAACCATCTGGAGTTTATCAAGTCACACCGACGGATGGGAGAGCAGCAAAAAGTGAACCACAGTAGTCAAGCCTTGAGCAAATAATGTCAGTTGGTTACATTTTAAAATGTATTTTTTCTAATTGTATATCTGCAAATACCGTCAATTTCACCAGCCTTAAGAGCACATCCCTGTTTGGAAAGACACTCACACTTCTACTGCATAATGTGTTGAATGTAGTCATTACATTGGTTTTCATACAGGCTGACAGCCTCATGTCCCACTTTAAATCACGTTATTATCTATTATTCTGTTGAGTCAGTTCAATTCATTAAACTGCTCTTTCTAACAACACAGAGACCTTAGCCATAATTTAAAAAAATAAAATGACATTCTTTACAAATCAACAAAACTCAACAGCATGAAAAAACATTTGCTTCGCACACATGCAATTAATCAAAGGTGTATGCAATGCATCCTGTGCTTGGAAACCAGTTGCCACATGTTCTGATTAACGGTAAGCCTTTATGCATTGGATCAATCAACTGATTGACCAATCGTTCAAAAAACTTCGCCACAATCATAATGCCTAGAGTATCAGCCGATGGGGTACCAGTTGGCTGCGGCAGGGTCACATTTTACTTCCACCTTTGGCTATAAATTGCATAAAATTAATTAAATTTCTCATGCATGCAGATGCAAAGCAATACAAATCATAAATAGGCGGTGAATAAATAATACACAACACAGAAGCTGAGATTCGTAGTTTTCAGGCAGGTGTGCTATAAACAAAGGTCCGAAATTAGAGGACCAACTTTTGTTTCTTGCAAATGCCTGGCGTTTATTGGTCATGCAGTGGCTAAAGTATGCTCCTCAAACTGTAAGTGCTCTAAACAGGGTGGTATTTGAGCATCAGAGGAATGGAGAGGATGGGAGGGGTAGTCTGCCACTTTTCCAGCTCCCCCTTTTCCCTGATATTTAAAGAGTGGACAAATGCGTATGCAGTGATCACAGGTTCCCATTTCCCCAACTAATACCACCATGGCTCTAAGGAAAACCTACATTGGCTATTGGTAGCTAATGTAATTCAATGATAACTCATGCAAGGATTCCGCCAAGCAAAAATCTAAAGCGGCTACATATATTATGGCAACAAGTCAACTGTGTGTTTGTTAGCAGCCGATTTGTCAGGCACTCATCATAGTGGGCAATCTTGGTGAAATCTATATACCGGTATGCAAGCGTCAATGCTTATTGCCACTAATGTGTCAAAACACAATGAAAGTTTACAAATTGTGCAGGCCACACTGATTTCCATTCAGCATCAGGGGATACGTGAATGCCTAAGAAACATGACCTCCATATGCTGGGGCAGAATTGAGTCCAGGACCAAAGCTCAGCTATGCATCAAGATGACTCTCAACACAGCCAGGCAACTGTCGTCAACTGTCCTTACTTTAGTTAGACACTGCCATGAGCTCAGGATCACAATTTTCTGTGTTCTAACACAGAAAACAGAGTAGTGGTGGGCAGAAAAAGGATAAGGGACATAAGAATTGCTGATGACCAGGCAATTTGTGGCAAACGCCAACCACAGGTTGCAGAGGTTGATGGACTGTCTAAACTCAACATCAAAGAACTATGAAATGAAAATCAATTGAAAGAAGGCAAAAATTA
The DNA here is from genome assembly GCA_018105865.1 of Metaphire vulgaris. Lineage (NCBI taxonomy): Eukaryota > Metazoa > Annelida > Clitellata > Crassiclitellata > Megascolecidae > Metaphire > Metaphire vulgaris. The sequence continues at coordinate 3,572,423 of CM030833.1, read as the reverse complement.
TTAAATTCAGCAGAAACGGTGGAGACAAGAAAATAATGATTGATGGAGTGAAAATAGAACAGGTAGAAGAATTCTGCTATCTTGGAAGCCTAGTGGATGCAAACGTCAAGTGTCATAAAGAAATAAGGAGAAGAATTGCCATGGGAAAAGAAGGCTCTACTGACAGAAGAGAACTACTGAGAAGGAATTTTAACCAAAATCTGAAAAAACGATTGGTCAAAACACTGATCTGGTCAGTGACACCTTATGGGTCAGAAACTTGGATGCTCAGGAAAGAAGACATAAAAATACTAGAGGCATTCAAAATGTGGATCTGGTGAATAATGGAAAAAATCAAATGGACGAAAAAATAACCAACGACGAAGTCTGAAAGAGGATAGAACGGAAGTAAAGCCTAATAAACACAAATCGTGCTAGACGAAAGAAGCGGATAGGTCAAGTTCTGAGAGAAGAAACGTGCCTGCTAAGAGAAGTACTAGAGTGGAAGATGGAAGGAAAAGCACAAAAAAGAGTGACCAAAGACATAGATGCTGTGGTGGATGTTTGACCCTATGGCAAAGAATAAGTACCAGTATTCAATGCTGAAGAAAAATGCTCAAGATAGAGAGAAGTGGCGATGCTGGGAGTATAGAAAATGTCTCTGGACAGAGCATCCGATGATGATGATAATGATCAGCATAATTCAGAAAGCTTAACACCGAGTACCGGTAATCATGATCCAATTATATGACCATGTGGTAAGCTTTGCAGATAATCTAAAACAGGGATGGGCAAAGTGTGGCCCGCGGGCCACATGCAGCCCTCGAAGCCCTTTTGTGCGGCCCCCGACATTGACTTATGCATTATGGTAAAGTCGTTTTTCAAACTACTTAAAAATTTAACTCTAAATGCTGAAAAATGTGTGCGGCCCTCGGCTTTCATCGCAGACACTTTTCGGCCCTCGGATAAAAATTTTTTCCCATCACTGATCTAAAAACATGTTGCCTCATTATGAATTTTAAGAGATTAATCTGTTAGGTTAAATAAACAAATCTGGGAAAATGTAACAAGACAACCACCCAGAACACAAAGTCTGATTGACAATTTTTGCCACAAGCACAGTATTGCATATAAAATAATTTCTCAAAAACCTTATCAGATTCAACTGTGAGTTCTAACTGCAAAAGTCAGAAGCAGTTCTGTCACAAAGATCTTTTAATTTTAAAAAATGCTGCAAATTTTTATTTTGCGTCTGATGTTTTGAAATATTTATGTGATTTTTTAAATATTTTTTATGTGCTAATTCCAAATATAGCAACCGTTTTTCTGTATCACGTAAGGTTTTTGGCAAAATCATATTGAACAGTCAACTTTTATTGAAATTAGGCTAAAATAATACACATATGTAAAAAGTCCATTATTGGTAATAATTTGCTATTTTGTGAAAAAAAACTGTACATGTGTATGTGATATGCAAAAACTATTGTCATTGTCAAGACCTAAAGAACAGTCACAGTTCTTCAAAACATCGAAAAGTGTACAGCAGGGTGCCATCTGATATACGGTATATCTAGAATGAACTTAGCAGTCAATTTGATCATTCCAATAAGATCTTTGATGAGACAATGTTGCCTCATAAAAATTGTATTGTCAACTTCACCCATATCCCTTCGACATGCCAAAGCACTGGCTTTGATGAGATTTCCCACACAAATGCCCAGTTTTTCATAATTATCTACATTGTAGTAGTAACTGAGTAATGCAATTACATAGCAAGCAAGCCACTGTGCCTGCGGCGGTCGGCACGACAATATGATTACAGATAAGGGCTGGCTGAAAATTTTATCTAATTTTGAAAGAACCAAAACACCTCAAGCTAAACTGATACATTATCAAGATATCAAAGATATACATGGGTGGTCAAATAAACTGCTCTGGCATTATAATTTATATATCATAATTATGCACTCTTTGCTGTACTTAGTTCCCAAAGGACATATGATTATATGATATATTATATATATAATATATAAGTATATTCAATATATTATATATATAATGCAAATATAATAATGATAGTTATTGTGTTAAAACCCACATTAAGTCTTAGAATAATGCTTCTTTTCAAACAGTCATCATTATCATCATCATCATTGAACTTCTATATAACCATTTCAGTAAGTTCTTGACATCAGTCGATGGTTGCTTCTTGATTTGAATAGTAACAGTAATACCCCATTGTCAAATCCAACAAGTCAGTCTGATTTTCTGGTCCCGCTTCTTGCAGATCGGTAATAGAGAACAGGTACGTCTTGAGTCTGGACTGAAATGTCGTAGCAACTCTGCGAGATTTGAACTCTTCGAAACTTAACAATTACGGATTTAACACACTGCTCAGCCAAAGAGTGTCTCCAACATCTGAAGTCAGCAAGCGGTCAACTATCTACAATCACTGAACAACGCAAATTACCTGTGATGGGCTGAGGGTTGATCTTTTGATCATCACCCTGAACAAGACTTCTTAGTTCCAGGTTCTGCACAATGCACACATAATTAACCCCCCCACGCGCATCCTCCTCCAGCACATGTGCAAAATGCAAATTTCCTACAAACGATGCAAGCAGACAAGCAGATTATACAACCAGACACGGTGTGCATGCTCTTATTTCAATATTAGACTAAACAAACATAAAATTAAAACAAACTGCTCAGTCGTTAACAGCCAGTCAGTGGGACTCAGACTGTTAATCTAGTTGTTAGTCGTAAAATAACTGACTAACAATGACCCTAACCCTGAGACAGTGGCATGCAGAGAGTGGTCGGCACCCGGGGTCAAGTTGATAAAAAATGTTTGACGAGCAAAAACGGGTCCTCGAGTCAATTTTGACACTCCCATCCGGTCGGCGCCTGTTGCCATCGCTCCACCAACCTCTGCATGCTACTGCCCTGAGAACATCAATAATAGCAAGCACGATGCAAAATTTTATAAGTCGGAACCCGACAAAGGTTGACAATTATTACACCACAAGCGCAATGGATTGTTTGCTGGAATTTGTGGACAACTGTTGCTTTGTCAAATTGGCAAAAACACCAACAAATAGGAAAAGCACAATAGTTAAGGATCAAGGAATCTATATTGGAAAACAATTTGCCTTCTAACTTTTTAGGATATTTAATATGACAGAGTGCTTGTCAAAAGCATCAATAATTTCAAAATTCACAGCAGAAGGAGATTAGCTCTAACGAGCAAAAAGTCAACATCAATTCCTAAATGCGATCAAACATTTTGGTTCATCAAACCTTTGTCAATAGAGTTCAACCAGAGAAAATAACAAAAGGTGTGCAAAATCACGGCGCGACCTAGATGCAGCAGGAAAGCACGTTTCATGATTAGACAAATCTGTCGGCAACCAACTCTGATTCGAGCAGATAAACATGCATCGGCCAATTTCACGGTCACAGCTCCGCACAACAGCAAGCAAGCCGGCAAGCAGCGCTCTTCGGCCGAAGACAACTACCTTGCTGCTGCTTCGGAATGATTCTCTGGTCTTCGCCCTGATGTACGCTCTGGATGAACTTATTTTGTGAGACACATACATAATGTGAACGCCTATCTGACAGTCCGTCTTCAACTTCTATATTTGCAAAATGGAGGTTTCCTGTAATAAAGCACGGACGTGAAATGGCGCAACAGTTCACTGAGCAGCCTCTCGGCTTCTACGCAAATTGCCACCAATTCTGTGTACCTAAACAAAGACTGCCTCTGGATTTTTAAAAAAATCCAGTAACTTTGTGTTTCAAAATTCTTTGAAGTACTTCTGCACAGTAATATTGAGTAATTACATCTCATGCCAAAGTCTAACTGCAGCAATGAAGTATAATTGCAGCTACTTCAGCAACTGAAGCCGCAAATGGAAATTGTTCAGGAAGAGGGTGGGCCCAAGGAAGAAACATTTTTTATTGCAATGACTGTGGACAAATGGAACAGTTTTGATGAAAAGGCGGTATCAGCAAGCGCTTTTGCAAGCGCTTTCGACTTTTGGTATTTTTAACTATGCTACAGCGCTATATAAATTGTCCAATTAACATATCAGGTGGAACAATAAATGGATTCAAAAGTTATCTAGGAGAACTGGGTTATAAAATGTTGAGAGTAATTACATTGTTTCAACACAGGCCACTCAAAATCACATTATTACTATTATTACATGACATGTCAAAATTACTGATACATAATAATAATGGCGTAGTAGAATCTCTCCTGTGTTAAAAACCGCTATCATTCAGCCTTCTATTCCATGTTCCACCAATCGATTCTGTTACAACTGTTGCCTTTGCCATATGCAAAAAAAACACATTTTGCAGTGAACGATGTCACAATTAAGTACATGCAGTACTTAATTTCATTGAAAGCTTAATGGATGGAAATGAACTATCAATGAGATGATTTTTGCCCTTATAATTAATCGAAGACCAGAGAAACGTTAAAAATACTGTCATTCATATCATAAAAAATGCTCAAGATTCGCTTAAACATCTAAAACCTCCTTCAGTATCAGTAGTGGTAATTATAGCAGCAGCAACAATTAAATATATGATTACACTAAAATCAAAGATTTTCTGACGATATTTGATTACTATTTCCAGCAAAAGCTCATAAACACAGCAACCCAGCTGCAGGGAACAAGTAAGCTTTACAGTTAAGCCGTTCTCAATCAGATTCCATGATTTTTTCGTACACGAAACAACACAGATAAATGACAACAAAGCCGCGCTTTTCAAATGCTGGCAGAAATCACTGCATAGAGGAAGAAGATGAAATCAAACTGATGATCGTGATCGTGCCTTCATAATCCAAAGAGATTCTTGCTGAGTTTTCGATAGACTTGAGACGAGCTCCCTCTTGGATTTCGCCCCAGTACACGAGACCCTTCGGGTAGCTGGCAGGCGGCTGACAGTGAAGAGTCAAAGGGGACCCCACAAGGGGTCGATGAATTTTTGGATCCTTAACGGATGGAAATGGTTCTTGAACTGCAAAAATTGAAAACAATGGTTGCATCGATTGCTTATTCTGCTAAAATTATAATGAATAATAAATAAATTATTATATATGTTCAATGTTTTTCATTCATTACCGGTAATTCATTCATCATTCAAATTTAATTTAAAATTAACTTTCAGTTCAGTTCAAAATAAGAAAATAACAGATGTCATTACCCAGTGGCGTAGCCAGGATTTTCCGAAGGGGGATATGTGGATGAATCCCAACTTTGGAAAATCCCGACAAGCAAACAAATTATCATGATTCCCATCATCAAAAAAATCCTGACGAGCAAAAAAGGTTGTCAACTATTATTTGTATTTTTTGCTTCAATAAGTGAATTATATAGGCATATGAACACGTACAACTATGTACACCATACAAACATTTTTGGTCAAACAGCCAAGGGGGTTTTTAACCCCAAAATCCCTCCTTTGGCTATGCTGAGAACAGCCAAAGGGGGTTTTAGGTTTTAACCCCCAAAACCCTCCTTGGCTACGCCACTGTCGTTATCATTTTGTTTCAGACAGAGATCAAATTTTCTGTTTTCATGACATATGTAATCACTAACAAGTATTATTAATTATCATTATTATAATTATTATTATTGTTATTATTATTATTATTATTATTATTATTATTATTATTATTATTATTATTATTATTATTATGGTCATCGTCGTTGTCATCGTTTTCATCATCATCATCATCACCACTATAGTGTAGTGGGCATTGTGAAGGCTAAGCCAAGGGTGTTTAACAACACCACTTGCATGGGATGTTGAACAATCTCTCTGATAATGACATGACATTGGTCATATTTCTTATTTTGAACCGAACAGAACATTATTTCAACTCTTCAAACTCACGTACAAGATGACAACAAACCTCTCCAATGCAGTATTTATCTGACTTTGAGAGGAGACCTTTTTTCATACAGACACGGTAAATAGACAGCCATTCAAATTGTTTGTATTGGCTGACCAAAGCAAAATGCCGACCTGCTTTCTTCAGCACTGCCTTGAGGCTCATCGCAGTGCCAAAGTTGTTGGTAGCGTTGCACTGGTACACGCCCTCGGAGGAGCCGACTGGTTCGTTTATGACGATCGTTCCGACGCTCGCCAACTGCTTGATGTCTATGTTGCTGATTGCCAGTGGCTGGTTGTTCTTTAGCCACGTATAACTGAAATATGGCCGCCAATCTCATGACAGTTCAACAATGATCAGGATCTCTTAGTAAAAATAAATATACTTGTTTTTGCAAAAACTGCATTTGGAGAAACTCCTAAGTCATGCAATATCAACAGATATTCAGCGGTTTAACTGTGCATGCAAAATATACGAATGCAATTTCAAGCTGAAAATGAATAGCAGAAATAACTCAAGTAAAGTAGGTGAATGTGCCAATCAACACGGCACCCAGTAACTTTGGTACTGAAACTGCTAATAATATCAACAATTTTACTGTGCCAAGCTCCTGGACTTCAAATAGGACTTGTAATACTACAAGAAATGTAACGTGAACCTCGACTTCTGGTCTCAAAGAGAGGACAAAGACATTCCTCATCTTCTCAAACATAATTTTGAAATAGAGGACACTGTCATTGCTCCCTCTACCACCGTACGACTGCTCGGTGTTATTTTTGATGAGACACTGTCGTTCTCGGATCATATAAGTAATGTGACACGTGTCTGTTATTATCACCTGCGGAGAATCAGAAGCATCAGGCGATATATACCAATGGATGCTGCGATACAACTGATTCGGGCGCTTGTTCTATCCAGGGTTGACCAATGCAATGGAGTCCTCCTCGGCCTTCCAGAGAGCCAGCTAAGCCGCCTCCAGTCGGTGCTCAATGCATCCTCTCGCTTGATCTTTGGAGCCCGCTGGAATGATCACGTGACACCGTTGCTTAGAGACAAGCTTCACTGGCTTGGGGTTCGAGAACGCATCACCTACAAGCGATGCCTGATTACATATCGGGCCCTGAACGACACCACCTGTCCTGACTACATATCAACACTCGTATGCAGGGCAACGACGAACGACAGACGCGCGGAACTTCGATCCAGTAGTCGGACATTTTTGATCGTCCCTCCGCCTTCAAAGACTGCCGTGTTCGTGACAGATCAGTCACGCTGGGAAACCCAGCCCTGTGGAACTTCGTTGCAAGCGATGTTATTAATGCACGAAGTCCGTCGGCTGTTTTGAGAAGCTCCTAAAGACACACTTATTTAACATCTCTTATAAGTGACTCCTTTGTAAAGCGCTCTTGACTTTAGCTCCAGTTATGCTACTGCGCTACATAAATTGTCGTAGATAATAATAATAATAATAATAATTATTATTGGACGTCTGCTGTTGCGATACTTTTTCAGCTGTAGGACTAAATATTATAACTGGGCAAACATAAGAATTGAGACTGTGTAAACAGTTTCTGAAATCCTGTCTTCAAAGATCAGACTGTGAAAAGAGAAATACAATTGCATACAGTGGCGTCGCGAGGGGGTGCGGGGGTGCGGACCGAATCGGGTGACACCACCAAGGGGGGACACCAAACAAGGATGACCCTTTTTTGCTTGTCATGGCATTTGAGAAGGAAAAATAAGGAAGATTTAGAAGAGGTCCCAAGTCTAAATTTGTGACACCACGATTTTACCGCACTGGGTGACACCAACCCTAGCGACGCCACTGATTGCATAATTAATTTTTCATCCATGGTATGTGGAACGTGGCACAGAAACCAAAACTGTAAACCGTGATGATGATCAGCATCTGTAATGGCTTCTCTCCTTGTACTAAATCGCCTGGTTCATCATGTATCTCTCTTCTCCATTCATCTCAACCATTTTCCAATCTACCGTACTGATGAGTCCAGCATCAGTGTGGCTCAGACTTCAATACCGGTACTTTCAATCCAATTCATCTGCTACCAGCTTCCTCTTCTTCTTCTCTTCCTTCTGTTCATCCTCCTTCTCTTTCTCCTTCTTCTTCCCCTTCTGCTGCCGCTGATATTTTTTCATGTTCCTGTTAGCAAGCAAACATTTTTATGATGCCTATAGGACAGCTTCAAACCAGTATCACAACACTGACAACACTTTGCCGTCTTGACTATGAAAATAACTTACAAAACGGACGTTAAATCTCCACAATCATCCACATATTTGCTTATGCTCAACAAGTAGAATTTGCTGGGTTTCTGGTGGTTAAACTTGAAAAAAAAACAACAAAAACATAGTTTGCGTGCAAAAAAAGTTGCCGCCAGACAAATTTCCAATTAACTTTAACAAGAAAATGCAGCTGATGTCCACTCATTGAATACTTACTTGCTTTGGAAAATGGAGATTGACGCAAAAATGACAATATAAAAGGAATAGCATTAGCAAGAAGAAGGTGAAACAAGCACAGTAGCAATTGGATTAGCAAGAGGAAAACATGAAAAGGAATAACAACAAAATAAGCAATTAAGACTAAAAAAACCAGAAGCAATAAATTGAGAAAAGTGTCCAACATGCAGTCAAATCTCAGAATGCTAATGGTTAAAATCCATAGGAGGCAAGACAGAAATTATTGATCCTGCCACCAGCTACACGTCTGACTATCAAATAAACAACCTGGCAGTCAGACCAGTCTGTGACCAGCTTTATGGAAATTAAATTTAATAAATAGTAAATTAGACGTTCATTCGAATACACAGCATCAACATGTCCAGGGATTGATAATTAATCGAACAACTCACTCAAACAATCAGTAGACTTCTATGGTGCCGCTATCATAATGTATAGAACATATGCCTGGGACGCAACAAATGCAGTTCAAATTAGAGCCAGTTCAAGTCTACAATGCACATGCATGACACATGCGGCCACATGCTGGCCTTCTTGAACTGTCTGTGCTCGAAATAATAACGACACTATGCAACACAACAACGACAACTAAACCCACTTAAAATTATATGCTGCACAAAGCTGTGCAATTAAAACTGAAAACAATTATTAGCAGATTACAGACAACAGAAAATCATGATTATTGCTTAACAAACAAAATGCCAAAACTCAACAACCAATGGCAGATCTAGAAAAATATAATTATATAGTATGTATTCTATACTTACTTTGCCAAAGATTACTATTCTTTTGAAGCAAGTATGGTGCGTTGCAAGTATGCATTTAAAAGTAACTGAAATTTGTAGGCCACTAGAAGACTGAGTAGATAAGAGTCTACACATGGTAAGGGTAATACCATGCCACATTGGTTTCCAGCACAACCAATTAGCTGACAGTTAGCTGCCAGTGCATGACGAGTTGTTGACAGGCATTTTGTAATGCAAAGTAATAGAACAGAATATTTGTGTAGCACCCCTTCTGAAAAACCACTCAGAATTAGTCTTGCTTTTACATGAATAATATTTCAAAAATAGAAACAAATAATATTTGGATATATTTCAAGTAAATAGAAACAAATAATATTTGGATATATTTCAAAAATAGAAACAAATAATATTTGGATATATTTCAAGTAAATAGAAACAAATAATATTTGGATATATTTCAAGTTCAATGATTCGGTCTAAGTCTCGTTGCACCCACACTATAATAATTATGATCAGCTTACCAAAATAGAAAGCCACCATTGATACAGTTAAAAATTAACAATGAGACCAAATTATGTAAAGAGCAGTGGTAACTACAAGAGCAAAAGATGAAATTTCCAGTAGCTTAATAACATGTTAAGCAGATGCTAATGCAAATACTGTATATGGCATGGCAAAAATTTTAGAAGAAACTTATCTTCTAACATTCACAACCGGAATAAAGAAATAGTTAAAATTATGGTACTGTAAAGGTTGGAGCATTCCAACCATGGAAATTGTATAACACTACACATGATCATACTATAACAATATATGCTACGCAACACTACCGGTAATGGTATATGATCATAAAAGATTTGGAAATAACTGAAATTTTATGGATTCTAAAAATAACAAAAATCTTACAGAAATCTTGCTCCATTTACTGCATATTTTCAGAAAATAATGCTCTTTACAGTCAGCAATGCTCTAAAACAGCCATTTCAAAGCAGCAAGAATCTTCAACACACGAGGATCCATAAAACCACAAGTGGAAACATGCGCAGTACAACTGCATTAATAGACTTCTTGCAGCTGTAAAAAAGAGTTATGAAAGGAATATTTCTCACTTCTTAGCACCTACATGTACCAGTTAAGTCCTTTACATGTTTCTTATTGTGATACTGTATTATCTTGCGATTTCCTCTGCTGGGATAGTTGCATCTGCCCAGTCATTTCTGCTTTTATCTTGAAAATGACATCCAAGAAAACCTTCAACACTTCAGTCTTGCATTAATTTTGGCTATTGCTTACAGCAATTAATATTCATCTGGTATGATGCACATGACATTTCACCGTTTCGTTATTTGATGTTATTGCATCAATGGTATCATTATTACCGCCTTTAAAAACACTATCCACTTTTCAAAACTGTAACTGAAGCATCTGAGTTATATCAGTCTATCAGATTGGGCAAAATGTCCCCATACTGGTTTTTCCTTCATCAATTATATTACTATCTGAGTCTGGCTCTAAACAAGATGAGGTTCACAAATTTTTTTATTAATAATAACAACAACAGGTTCAGAGTGGTTGAGTAGCGTCTGCCCTGTGTGAGAACCACTCTGTTCCACCCATCCATTCATTCACATTATGGTTTTGCTGTGTAATCTCATTCTTTGCCCTCTTGTCTTCTAGTAGGTTTGTTCCTGTATTCACCATCTTTTGTCTTCTTGTCTTTGAGTCTAGAAATAACAACAAAACTTTGCAGTATACAATGTCATAAATGCCACACCCAGTAGATGTATTCACTACTACTTCTACAATACTTGGAATCAGAGCTGAAGGTCCAGATATAAAAAGTCCCCAGAAAAACTTCTATTGTAGAAAATAATGAGATTATGGTGGAGAATCTAAATGTTTGGGGGTCAGTAAGTTTGCAAATGGCTGTGCCGGTGAAATATCCGTTAGATCACACACTTTTGGACAACTGATATTCCTCAGGAATGCTAAGAACAAGTAGCGGTACAGTATTAAGACCTCAAAGTCGAATCACAAAATAATTACATATTTTCTGAATAGCAACTGGACTGGCTTGCTCGCTTTCCACACTGTGTCCAGATAAAAAGGGGCCAAAGCCATTTGCACTATAACTTTAAGAAAACTTGGCTGATTTCTATAAAAATTTGGATGGTTTAAGTGGAATTGAATTTGAAATCATGGGATATAAAAACGCACCCCTACGTACCCGTCCTTCATTTTTTAAACTTAATATATGACGTGCTCGTGACACTGTTGAATTACTGCACAGAAAGACTCCTGCTTTCATACCACCCAAACTGTGACCACCAAACTCACCGGATTTGAACCCGGTGGACTACTCTGTGTAGGTATTCTACAGGAAAGGGTCTACCAGTCAGACATTTCCAATCTGAAAGAACTGAAGCACAGATTGGTGACTGGTGAGTGAGTGGGCAAAGCCCGATTGCACAATCATTACAGCAGCAATTCATCAGTAACGACGACGTCTGAAATCATGTCTCAATTTTTCGGTGGACATTTTGAATATTTATTGTAACCTTTTTCAGATAATCTTTGTATCCTTCTTAAACCAATTTTTTCCTGTTTCAAACAGCAAATTTTTATAGTAATTGGCCATGTTTTCTTAAAGTTATAGTAAAAATAGAGTTGGTCCCCTTTTTATTCAGAACCTTTGTATATAGATATGGAAAGTTGATTTGACTTAATAACAAGAAACTCCGTAGATAAGAAGAATAAAACACAGGTATGCCGACAAAGAGTCCAAAGCCGTACAGAAGGCATTTTGTGTGCAATGCAGTTCCATGCGTGAAAGACGCATAACAATGAAACACGTAGAGGAAGCGATACAAGAGAAGTTTTCCAGGCAAAACAGGAATGTGGAAGAACTCACATTGGCTTTGGATCAGCAAAGGCCACGCATGGCAGAATGACTGGTACGCCAGCGTCTCTGAACGCTATCTCTGGTGCCGGGTGAATAGTTATTCGTGGAGGAATTGTTACTAAATACAGACAAACAAAATCACCCAACAAAACGATAATACCAAGAAACTGACAACAAAAGCCAAAACTGAATAAGACAACAACTGCAAGCAAGCAACATTGATAGGCAACCAGCAAACCTCTGTCATCTTCGAAATGCTGCAGGCGTATAAAATCACTGATCTTTACAAAACAAATCTGAAAGTTCGCTTTGAAATAAAAATCTGGTTTTCTACAGACAAATGCTATCGATTTGGAAGCAGGTAAAAGAATTTCAGGAATATTTCTGCTGATCGCTGAAGATGGCAGCACATGCAGTCTACTTCGAAGATGACAGAAGTTGCGTGCGGTTTTTGCAGCCGCAAGACTTACGATGGCGGTGGTTCGCCCGTAGCTCTGCACGGAATCTGAACCGGTTCTCCGGCTTTGAATGTTATTTCAGCGCCGGGATGTAGAGTTATGGTTGGTGGGGAATGCACTGAAATAAAATATCAGGTCTTAGCAGAAGCAGAGAAGCTCTATCGATTAAAATGCTGCTTAGAGTGATGACGTTTCTAATTAAGATCTCCGGATACCTAGAACATGCATGACAAATGGATTATGAAAAACTACTCTTTTACAATCTTCTTATCATAGGAAGTCCAGAAAGGCATCATCTTTGATCATGCCACAGTCTATCTTCTTAACTTTCTTTAAATCTTTCTTAAACCTTGAAGAATTTTAACTCTAAGGTCTCCTTTGAAGAGATGTTTTACAAACTTCTGTCTAACATTTAATAGAAAAACTGCTGGATTTTAGCAACTTGATTTGAAAAATTAACTCAAACAAATTTTCATTATGTTTTTGGCTCAAATCAGTCATCATGCATTATGTATGGTACGTCTTGAAAACCCAGTCTATTTGGCATTGTGCGACCGGTTCTGTCAGAACACCGAAGTTAAGCAACGTCGAGCGCAGTTAGTATTTGGATGGGTGACCATTCCGGGAACTAACCGTGGTGCCAGCGGCCAACCAAGCCGTTCATTACTAAGGTGTCGATAAATTGGTTAGCAGCACTAAAGCTGTGAGGGCAAAAACGCAGGTCTAGAGAAAGTAATGACAACCTATTCTAGATTAATGGCGTAAGCCACCTGCATTGCTGCTTGCCTAGTCCTTTTATTTTATGTCTTGAAACAAGTTATTATTATCGTAATTATTATTTTATTATCATTATTACATTTTTATATTAAAAGTGAAGGAAACTGCATAAAGCAACTGACATCTGTATACATATACACTATACAGTATACTGCTTCATTCATCGTCCTCTGATCACTTTCCATACCTGCTATGCTGAACAAATTATTGCATAATTTGACAGAACCCATTGGGGAAATTGGTTGAAGCAAAAAATGTCAAATACTCAACTGCTCATTACATTGCTTCACTTGCTTCCTCCAATATCAATTCTGCATTAATTGAAAGAGTGACTAGTGCACAAAAAACACTGCAACTGACAGTGACTTCGAATGTGCAGTCATAACAAACGTTTCTTTTAAAGATAAAAATGATACTCTTAAAGAAATATGTGCTGCTTTAAAGATAGAAATCTGATTTTAAAGATATAAATGTTGCTTTTCAAGCTACAAACATTGCTTTAAAGATACAACTGTTGCTTTTAAAGATACAAAACTAGGAAAACTAGGTTATTGAATGTGGATAGTTACTACAGTGGTTTTCACACAGGCTTACTTAGCCTTCTAAACCACTTTAAATCACATTATTATTATTATTATTATTATTATTATTATTATTATTATTATTATTATTATTATTATTATTATTATTATTATTATTATTATTGCTTTTAAAGCAGCTTTCGTGTGCAAATTCCCTTGTCCTGTCTCTTGCCCTATCTATTGCTTACGGGATTCAAAGTCCCACAGGTTTAGTTTGACTCCCCTGTGACAGTCATATATTTGTTTCAATTTGTGTCCGAGTGACCCACTACTGGAGGTCGAAAATCTTGGGGCTGTGGTCATTGTGACTCCACTGCTTTTCTGAAAATTTAATCACAAATTCTAATCATTCATGTCTCAAGATCTACCAACATGGACAATATTTATTCTCTTTTGCTTTCTCTGTTTCCAATCTGACCGCAGATTACATCATCAATACTGTCCACATTTGATGTTGACTATTGGAATCGCCTGCTGTCTGCCTCCACTTTCTTTCTGACATTTCTGGCTTGACCTGGCTCTAATTCAAATAGGATTTGGTATACCAACGATATCCTAGGCACCGTGATAGTGGCGCCATAGAAGTTTATTGATTGACAGATTGACTGTTTGATTAAATTGATTGAGTGATCAATCGACTGATTGATTGATTGATTCTGTTCTTTGAGTAACTTTATTCAAGATAATTTCCACTCTTCCTCATAAGTCAACTTTTGCTTTATTATTGTCCTCAAAGTAAAAGCTTTGCCTCTGTTATGGACTTCCTCTGTGAAAATTCCTAACGTTTATTTTTCAAGCCAAGGTTAAATACATAATTAATAAAAGGTCGGAATAGTTGTACTGTAATCTCAATCAGCAGCTGGAAAGTGGCAACATGTCCAGGAACAAGAGATCATATGTTCAATCATATGTAATTCTGCTCATAAAACATGTTAGCAGTGCATATTTTGACTATCTCACTTAGCCTCTAGTGCAATATATCCCATTCATTTGACATCCACTGTGGTGTACATGTGTGAACCATATGACCACTGCATTGCAGTATCTGTGGCACAAAGCACTATTCATTTCATTGGAATATCAATAATAATTGTGAAACACAAGGTTCATGCTCCAGTTTCAACAAATAACTTTCTTACATAGCAGCATACACATAAATAAAACTACAAAGGATTCTAAAGCTGTTCTACAACTGGCATAACCAAGGGCAAATCTGACTCATATGCACCAAAAAAATGATTGAACACTATTCACGGTTTCCTTTCTCAGGGTCTGTCTCAGAAGTTTTCACCTTCAATTATACATGATCAAGATACAACTCTGGATTTTAAACAAAATCTCAAACTGTTTCAGTAATTAAAATAGAAAACCCGTTTATTAGTAAATGTCACATAGGGGCCAGATGGACTAGCGGTGCTTGAAGTGCATTTTCAACTGCTGAAATAAGTACTTGTTTTATTTCATTTTTTTCAATGAAACTACAATTGCTTGGAAATAGCATTCATGTATGCATGATAGTTATAGAGAATATTTTGATTGGCAAAGGCGAAGTAAGAAATGCTATGCAAGATCAAATCACATTTTGAATAAAACTATTACAGCTAATTTTGTTTCAAATATTGCTAAATAAATTTGTGATTACACAATGTGGTTGCAAAGAATAGTTTCAAGATATGGAAAGCTCAATTTCCAATGAATGCGATAGAGTAAAATGCACCCCATCACCAGCTGAAGACTACCCAACTGGGGTGGAAAATGTTGGGGTTGGGACAGTCCAACCACCACTGTCTTTTTAAAATTGACCTCTGTCACATGTAAAAACATTAAGACATAGTTCATGCTCATTCATGATCATGTTTTTCTACTCTTTCAAGTGCTTCCAATGGCAATAAGCAAGTCTTGTGTCCAGAGTCTTTTATATACACCCGTTACCGGTTAAACTCAAGTACAGACACACCCAGACCACTGAAAATTGTACTGAATTCTAGCATAAACATAACCAATTCCAGATTATTCCCCAACAGCCAATATTCCATATGACTGAATCAAAACAACAATTCAAAAACTCTTCCTAATAATTCACAGATCAATTAACTATAATTTAAAGAGTTCCTACAAAACTGTGATGCAGAAGCTCATTGTCAAACATACTCAAAGGCATCAGTTAGCTAGGATAAGACCACTGCATCCAAATATCCTATATTACACAACATCCCAACCAGGACGACTCTTGGGATAAAATGGCCAATCTGACTAATCCCTCACCTTTGGCTATTGCCATTTCAAATTTAGATTACGCTAGCTTAAGAATAAGCAGCTACTGTGGTACAACTTGCGAAAACGCTATATAGATTCACAAGATTTGTTTACTTACTTGCTTATTTAGTAGAGCAGCTGCTATATGCTGGGAGGGGCTATCAAGTTGGGTTCAATTCCCAGCAGATTGATTGAAGTTATCTACCAAAAAGTGCCACTACAGTAAATAAATGACAAAACAGTATCACATAGACACCCAGGAATGTACTATATGAAATGCAAACCTAAATGTGACTAGTCCGATTTTTTTTGCACCACCCTGTACAATAAGCGATTGTTCTTAAGAATAGAGGGCAAGACAGCAAGGTTCTGAGCATGATGGTAAAACACGGTAGAAAACTTTCGTTCAGACAAATCCAGTTTTCACGAGCAGCAAAGAAATTTAGAGATTGACATAAATGCACATTAAATAGCATCAAACATTCACTAATTTGTTCCCAGTCATCTAGATGAACAAGTATATAATCTTTATATAAGAAAACTCAACACCAATGAGGGCATGAGGAGAGAGGCACCAGGCCAATCGATGATTCCAGTGCTGAACTTTTAGCACTTGAATGCGCAAATGAGCAAATTTCACGTGTAAGAATTGACAATGACTGAAAAACATGTGGTCGTGCTCATGTTCAAATACTTCGAATTTCTATCAAAAAATTGGTTTAAAAACTGATATTGCACATAGGTCATCGTAGCTTCATGCCATGTTAAAAGAATTCTACCATAGGTCGATAATCAAAACAAAGAAAATTATCATATTTAAAATGTGAGGTCAATAAAGTCAGAGATTTTGCAGAAAAATTTGGCTTTTCATTTTTTAGTTTTTTTTAATTTTTTAATTTTTGGGACGGGAAGTTAGCAGAGTGGTAAAAACACTAGAAGATAGAGCAGAAGGTCGCGGGTTCAATACCCACAGGAGCCGTTAAGGTCAACTCAGCCTTACTTGCTAGAGGGCGTTAGTAAAATGAGGAACAGTATTAAGACATAAGGTAAAACATGGATCTCGGGAAAGTAATGGCAACCTACTCCAGATTAATGGCTAATACCACCTACGTTGCTGATTGTCTAAACCGGAGATAAGTGCTGGAACCCAACACTCACACTTGGATACGGGACCTGCTTTTACCTCTTTTAATTTTTTTAAAACTTCAACAAAGGCTGCTGTTGCACCTGATTGAGTCCATTGTGTAGAACCACATAAATCCGTGATATAGACTCAATGAATGTATTCAACCTCGCTTGATTCGCAAAGATGTTGTTTATCGTCATCATGATCCATCAAATCGTCGTTGACTCCTGGTGATGCCATGGATAATTCTTTTTCTAGTCTTCTCTGTTCTTAACAATTTCATTTCATTCATGTTGCTTCATAAATTTCATCCACCCAAGCATATTTTTACACCCCCTAACAATCGCCCCCAACAGCCCCCCCCCATTTTGAGGTCGACACCCCCAAAATTTTGTAATATGACAATGGCATGCATACAAAATGCATACTATTTAGCTCCGGACACCCCCCAATTTGAGGTCGACACCCCTCAAATTTACAATCCTAGAAATATCCCTGCATCCATCCATCTCATTTGTTGTCTTCCTCTTCTTCTAGATCCTTCCATTTTCCCCAACATAATCACTTTTTCCAAAGTGTATCTGGTTCTCTTTATATGTCCAAAGTACCTCAATCTCTACCCTTCCATTCTGGCTTCTTGTGAGATCACTGGTTTGATTGCTTCTATTACTGATTTATTTGTTCTTTCAGCTGTCCATAATATTGTTAACATTTTCCTCCAGCACCACTGTTTGAATGAATCTGTTCTTCTGTTCTCTTTTCCAGCTCTTGCTGCCATATTATAGGACTACTGGGAAGACCATTGAGCCTATGGTTCACCTTTTGGTTAATACACTGATATCTTTATCTTTCATTATTTTATCCAGTCTTTTCATTGCATCAAATGCTGTTACTGAAGTCCTAATGTCTGAGAGTGAATATGGCATATCTTCATGTTCTTCATCATCAAGCCTTAATTACATTTTATCCAGACAAATTGGGAACCTAGGCAAATATAGTTCAAAGGAAGGGGTTTTAATTAAAAATATAATTCTTTTAACAGAATTACCAGTTGACTCAAGACCATGACCATGAACAGAGGGAAAATGATAGAAGAACTCTTGAGTTCAAAATGCCCACTAGCCACACAAAACTTCTAAGATCTAATGGACACCATTCACCCAAGAAATATTCCTTGCATTTGGCCACAACATGCATTTGCATGAATACATTACATGAGAAGAACATACCATGGAAATCAATGATTCTTCAACAATGCACTTGTTAACAGGTACTTGGATGTAATACAGACATTGTAATGTTTAAGTGTCATGCACTTTGCTGTGTAAGGGCTGTAAATTCTGGATGTAATTGTCCTGATGATGTATTAGAAGATCCACACATTTCAAATGAAGGGTTCTGATTATTATCCATTATTCACAATTACAAAAGAATGCAATGGTATGACCTGAAGCAAGGAAGATACAGGAAAAGACATAGATTACAGAAATGGACAATCACCAAGTCATACTTATGAGCATGAATGTAAAGTGGAAGATTATCAAAGCTGGTACTCTCAAAAGAAAAGTACCAATCAAGCTGGTACTCTCCAAAAGACAAGTACAAATCAAGCTGGTACTCTCCAAAAGATAAGTACAATTCAAGTGGCTGTTTATCTCTGCCCTCAGAAGAAAAAAAAAACTGGTTCCAAATTTTAGCTTTGTGGCCATGGACCAACTACAGATGGATCTAGGAGCGGCCACAGCAACACATGCCCCCATATCCACCCTACAAAATTTCTTTGGTCATTTCTTATAATAACAAAAAGCAAAAAAAAAACTTCAAAAGGCACAAAAAATAAGCGAGTATCATATTTTCTTCCCATTCAGTAATTTCAACATCATGTATCAATTCGTGTGGAAGGAGTGGGAAAGACAGAATGGAGCATGAAAGACAATGTCCCCTCAAAACTGAATTCCTGCACCTAGCCCTGCTTGTAACTTGATCACATTCAGAATCAATACAGAAAGCAATAGACAGTTAAAACACAATCTGCAGCCTTGTGGGAATCATAAATTCTACATCAAATGCTGTACTTAGCAGACTGCAACCAACCATCGGCTGATGCCCTAGACATTATGATAGTAGCGCCATAGAAGTCTATTGATTCTTTGATCCTAGTATGGCTACAGCCAGTGGAAGCCATAGAAGGATATCTTCTATAGCTTTAACACATTTCAACCACAGTTTCTACTATGCATAATATTATGCACCAAAGCAGGCCTCACCACCAATGGGTACTCAACATACTTGGCAATAAAGGACCAGAAGAGAATAAATTATAATTTTATTTCCTTCTTGCACCGACCAAATTTATTGCCCATCTATAATTAAAGATGAGCAATAAATGTGGTCTGTGCAAATAGAGATTTCGTGTTCCCTGCATTGACTATATCCTTTCCAGGTATGCTCCAGATTAGGCGATGAATGTTACCAATGCAACTGCCACTGAAAGCTATAGACTGTCTCATCGTACACAACACAATTAGATTGGAATCTAAGGAAGCAAACAATTATTCTCCGCTGTCACTGCCAAACCAATGGCAGCACAAATGCACGCTAGCAACGAGTAAATATTTGCCATGGAAGCCACACACCATGGTACATCAATTAATTTAGTGTCCAGTCACTACCATTGTAAGATATTGATGCAGAGTGCATTGAATGGTAGTACCAGAAACGGTCCAGTCCTAATCAGAAAGTTCTGGATACAGATTCAACCGCGAATGCAAAATGTGATCGTATCTGGTTAACACATTAAATTTAAAATTTACGTTTATTTCGAAATTACAGAACCTAATTCAACTTCCTTGGTTTCAAGTCAATTTGAAATACCACAAAGTTTTAAATTCCAAGTTGTGATGGCAAGAAAAGCTCAGCTCTTGCCAAAAACATTCAAGAAAGTGACAACTTTGAAGACAACTGAAATTCTGAAAGTGAGCTATCATGCACAGTTGTTCTAAACGAAATGTAGTTTCTGAATGGTCTATGAAGCTGTCAGCAATATGTTTGATCTGTGAGGGTTTTGGCAGTTTAATCCCACCACTACGGTACTGTAAGAGGACGTCCTCTAGAGAGTAGAAATGCCATGGTGAGAGTAGTGCGGCCCTCCAGTGCTTTTGCAAGAATTTGATCATTGACGGCCAGTAATACACAAGACGTAGGCAGAAAAACTACATTCATGGGTGTGGTGGTTTAGTGGTAAGATTCTTGACATGCAACCAGTGGGTTGTGGGTTCGAATCTGACCAGAGCCACTGTGTAGCAACTTTGGGTAAACTGTTCACCCATAATTGTCATGCTCTTAAGATTCTTTTCTCTGTGTATGACTTAATGTGGATTAACAACCATGTAACAGTAATAATAATAATAATAATAATAATAATAATAATAACAACAACAACAACAACAACAACAACAAAATTGGTCTGGTTTGAGGGATTTTCCCAAATCATTGATTGAGGAAGGCTCCACTACTAGATTTTAAAAACTATGGCTTTTTGGTGCCTGGCCCTCAACCGGTGGTAAAATATTCAGTCTGGCAGTAGTCTGACACCATTGCTTTTATGAAAAATTAAACACTGAATAAAGTTTACATCCAATGTGCTGCACACATGGCTCAGACAAGAAGAGATCCATGAGGGGAAAAGAGATTGCCTTTCAGGCTTAATCACCACTGACTGGCCTCAACAAGCAATGAAATTATGGCTGTAGCAACAATGAAGAGCTAACTAAGAAGCAACTGCTCATAAATTAACCCCTTAACTGGGGATCTCAGATATATCTGTCCATTTTACATTGAGTTACAGTTAAATGCCCAGTTAAGGGGTTAATACAGAAAATGTTAGAGAAAATGTTAAATGCTGCGACAGAATCCCATTACAATTAACTCTGTATTGAGAGACCATAAGTAATAACGGACACAGTCCAAAGATTGCTAACATCACAACCCCATTCATAGTTTTGCTTACTCATTATAGGTTTTTCACTAAAAAAAGGTGTACATCTTCGCACTCATCGTAACAAGAATCTACTGCCGTACGTTAAGTCCAACGCTGAATGAAAGAAAACAGGAAAAAGATTTCAAACACACAAAGCGAAACTCTGTGTACAAAGCAAAGCAGAAGCAGTAACCGCAGAGGAAAGATGATGCAAATGCACAGATACATAGCAACCATTTCACGGCTACTCACGATGAATTGCTTGGATGTGATAGGAAACTCCTAAACATTCAAAAATCAACAGTGGTAAGTAAGTAAGTAAGACAAAATTTCTATAGTGCTGGGTGAAATCCATAGTCTGTAATTTGACTATCTATATATCTATCTAGCCATCTATCTATATATCTGCCTGTCCGTCCGTCCGTCCGTCCATCCATCCATCCATCCATCCATCCATCTATCTATCTATCTATCTATCTCTCTATCTATCTATATATATCCATATATGTATGTATATATATATATGTATATATATATATATATGTATATATATATATATATATGCACACATGTGTGTATATAAATATAATACATGTAGTTGGGAAATTACCAGTATCAACTCCTTGAACATAGTCTAACATAGCAGACTATGAATGGTAAATAAACTCTGAAAAATACTCTACTAAAAATTCTCTTAACCACTACCATCTGGTTTCAGTCTACAGGGTTGAAACTGCTGAGTCACAGTGATGTTTATCTTTAAAGCTAGAATTGAATCAACCAATGAATGAATTGCAAACAATTTATTTTTTACCACTAAAAGCCTATGAATTTTTGCAGTAGCATACCCAGTAATACTACCAGTAGGAAAGCATGCATGGCAGAGGCATGGAGTTTGGAAGACCAAGCTCCCATGAAATTAAAAAAATGGGCTGTCGACTAATTACAATTTTTAAATGAAGAGGGAGTTTTTCCTCACATTAACTGGGGAAGAGATTTTAACTGATTCCACAACAGCCATAACTCAAGAAGAGGTCAGACAAGCACAAGGGCATCTTCTAGAACCTTCTGACTTTAAACAAACTAATGTCTACTGACAGAGAGAATTAAAACAGAATATAGTAAAGTGTATTCCTCTGCACTCAATACATTGCAAACATTCTCTGTAAATGAACATTAAATATAACAGTGAGTGAGTGAGTGAGTGAGTGAGTGAGTGAGTGAGTGAGAGTGAGCGAGTGAGTGAGAGTGAGCAAGCGAGTGAGCAAGGGTGCGAGTGAGCAAGTGAGAATTTATCTCAGCATAAATTAATTATCAATTTCCTCAAAATGTTCTGGTATTTTGCATCAGAGGATGGAAAAGCAAGTCCTTCTTATGAGAGGGAGGTAACGTACCAGTAAGGTATAAAGGCTACTCCATAGGTACCTGTAAGTATCAGATTAACGCCAGCATTTGGAACTCTACCACGGAAACGCATTGAAACTAGAGTCAAGAAGTAATCTACACTTGATTGGCGTGACGTTTTATTCAGCACTCCAATGTGAACTCCAAGGAGTGAAATAAGCTGGAAAATGACAAACAAGGTCAGAAGTTGGAACTGCATCAAATGCTAACAACCTGGCTCTTTAAGTGACAAGCCTCCACAGTTTTTCAATTGAGGAAATCCAACATTGCTCCAATAGGACACCGAGATTCCGAACGTATTTGACTATTTCACTGATTGCATGCAGTTTATGTACAAAGCATTTGGGGGAAAACGATACCAAAGGTCAGGAACACTGAATTCTATCTTCCTGCAACACTTTGACTATTGGAGACATGAAAAGAGTCCCTGTTAACCAGATGCAAAGAAACCCATCGATTCAAGACTGGTCAAATCAAAATAGTCTGTGCTAACAGAAGAGGGTCCATGTTATCCTTCACTCTTTTAACCTGTTTCTCATTTAGCCAATCAACTAGGAACGCAATTCTAGGTTTATAATCTGCTATCCACGCTACCTGCTACAACCAAGCATCTGGATTCCTTAAGGTGCAGCCAGCTAGAGTATTCCACAGGTGCCAGGTAAGAGGAAATCAAACAGGTGTAGAAATAAAGCAATGTTGAAACAGTAAGTCACAGTTGAATCAATTGCAATGCAGACAGCATTCTCACTTTACACTTCTGTAGAGTATGTTTGCAGCTGTTTAATTGCATCTAGCAAAAGCACAAGCTCACGAAATGGTGACTGGGTAATTTTTATTCAATAAAATTTATATAAAAATAATATTATAGTATTTGCTATTGCAACGGTATTAGTTATTGGCTATGTTTGTTTACATGTTATATTATTCTTTTCGATTAATATATTAAATAAGAATTCATATATAAAATAAATAAATAAAAATTCATAATAAATAAATAAAAATTTATATATTAAATAAGAAATGTATAGAAGGCTAGCAAAATAAATGTAAAGACATAATCAATAATTTATCAAGTTTGCTGGTTATATACTGTCCTATGCTCAAACTATTGCTCACTAATTTTTTTGAAAGTGCAACTACTAATTTTTAAATTTCCACTTATCCCACAGAATTATGACTCATTCAGGTTTCCAATTCTCCAAATCCTTGAAAAGCAAAAACGAAAAACAGATTTTCAAAATTTTGATTGAACAGCCAAAAGTGAAAAGTGCCACTTGAGATTTTAAAATAAAAATATCTCCAAGTGATTTGCTTTTCTATTCATCCTGTGTATACAGAGTCCAATGCAACTTTTTATCATCAACAGTTCCAGATAAGTTAAATTTGTACAAAACACACACATGCACACACGCACACACGCACACAGACACAGACACAAAACAGCCTTGACTGAGTCACTACACTCCTCACTCACTGTATAGAAACTACCACAGTCAGTGTCCTATTATGACATTAAAAAGTCAATCAACCAACCAACCAGCATGCCAGCCAATCAAGTAACTAATCAATCAATTTTACTAGCAACAAAATGCCAGCCAATCAAGTAACTAATCAATCAATTTTACTAGCAACAAAGTCAGGTTGGTTTAAGTTGTTTAGTACATGGTTCTCTTGGGCGAATTAACACTGATCAACAAAATTAAAATTAAATAATATCACAAAAATAGGTAATTCTTGTTTCTGCATCTGTCTAATGTTCTTTTGGCCTTCACAGTTAGTTGATGTTCAGGTTTAAGTGGAGCAGTAGATTATTCAAAGCACACACACACACACACACCTATTTTTCTGTTTGACATTTTTCTCAATTAGGTGCACAGTCAGTGAGTCAGTCAGTGAGTGAGTCAGTGAGTGAGTCAGTGAGTCAGTCAGTGAGTCAGTCAATCATTCATTCAACCCAATCAGTCAATCAGTCTGTCAATCGAATCAATCATGAAATTTCTTTAGCGCCATCATAATAATGCATTCAGCAAAGGCAGTTGGACACAAACCTGCATGCAGCACAAGGACATCCAACTTACTTTCTCTGCACTTTTACAATCATGTCTACCATGATTGATTATTATTACATTGGTGTCACTGGTATTTACATTTAATCCCCTTATATTCAATGAAGTCCACTAGGTGCTGTGTGAACGGTTCAAATCTGAACACCAAAGTTAAGCAGCACTGAGCAGGGCCTGTGCTTGGATGGGTGACTGTCTACAGAATTGAGTTGAGGTGTCCCAGGCCACATCACCTGAATGCAGTTATAAATAAAGATAGATGGACAGACAGACAGACAGACAGAGACAGACAAACAGAGATGAGAGAGAGATGGAGACAAAGAGATAGAGTCACTTTCTCTTCTGTTAAATATAGCAGAAAATGCTCTCTCCAATCTCCTTCTTCATGCTTTGTCAAGTTGGGGTCGATTCCTGGTGATACCATGAATATGCTTTTTCCAGTCTCCAGTGTTTTTTCCAGTCTCCAGTGTTCTTCACAATTTTCTTCACAGTTGAAACAGTAAATGGATTCAAAGGCTATCTCGATAGACTAGGTTATTGAAAGCAGATGGTTGCATCAGTGGTTTTCACACAGGCTTACTTAGCCTCCTAAACCACCTAAAATCACATTATTACTTTCATTTAATTCATTCATTTTCATGCGAGTTGCTTCATAAATTTCATCACCCATCTCATTTGTTGTCTTCCTCTTCTTCTAGATCCTTCCATTTTCCCTAACATAATCAATTTTTACAAAGTGTCTCTGGTCCTCTTTATATGTCCAAATTACCTCAATCTCTACCCTTCCATTCTGGCTTCTGGTGAGATTTCTGGTTTGATTGCTTCTATTACTGATTTATTTGTTCTTTTAGCTGTCCGTGATATTTTTAACATTTTCCTCCAGCACCATTATTCAAATGCGTCTATTTTTTGTTTTATTTCCTGACAGTCCAGCTAGCCCTTGCTGCCAAATAGGACTCTTGGGAAGAGGATAGATTCTATGATTCTCCTTTTGGCTAATATGCTTATATCTTTATCTTTTGGCATTTTATCCAGTTATTTAATTGTATCTTTGCCCATCATTATTCTACATTATTCTACTTGTTATTTCATTGTCGCTTCTTCCGTCTTTATATATATATATATATATATATATATATATTATATATATTATATATATATATTATATATATATATATATATATATATATATATATATATATATATCCAAGAAATACATAAATTGTTTCATTTTTCATTTGAAACTTCCATTGCCATTTATCATCATTATTTGTCTTCTGTATATTCAGATGTAATCCAGCATTTTGCGTTCCTATTATTACTCTTAACACTCTCCAATGCACAATCCTAAGTTCATAATTTTTCACTTACAATTGCCCAATCAGATTAATATAAACAGAAACTATGTTGATAAAGCTGTTTTCCATCACCAGCTTTTTAAAGCGGCATAAAATATTATCACATATTCAAAATTGTCCATACAGAAAACTCTCGGATACGGAATTACCTATAACAAAATTCAAAGATCTTAAATATCAAGAATTTTGTTAGAACTCTAATCCTAATTTTTGAAATATAATTGTCAAAATAGTGCAGAACAACATCACACAACAGTTGCTCATCAATAAAAGGTGTTGACTGACAGGCATCTGTCAGTTCAATAATTCTACTGTTGGGTTTCAGCATTTCCAAATGAATGTATTGATGATGTCATGATGATGTCATGAAGCCGTCGTTGCTATGCGAAGGTTGGCCGCAACGTTGAACAATAATTCTCCACTGGTCCCTTTTTTTAGCTGCTTCCATTATTAGTGGAGCTCCTTTCATGTTAGACCATGACATAATGTTGTCTATCCAGCTGGTTCCATGTCTGCCTTGCCTTCCTGATAACCTCCATCAAACCCGTTATTATTGAGTTTTCAATTGAGTCTTCTGTTTTTCTAACAACATGTCCAAAATATCCCATTTTTCTTGATTTGATATGTTTCAGAAATTCCTGATCTACTCCAGCCATTTAGTGTAGTGTGTGTTGTGTAGTGTGAGTGTATTTCTTATGGTAATTCGACATCATCAGTCGAGGTTAAATCTGGTAATCAGTCATTCTTTTCTCTTCTATAGAACTAACTTTCAGAAAACTATGGTCAAAATACATCAGTCAAATGCAACATCCAAACTTGACAGAAAATTTAAGTATTAATTTTTAATGAGAAAATTCTAACAATTATGCGATAAAACAATCTCTATGCCGAATCACATGAAAAATTATTTTAAAAATTACTTAATTTACTCAGTGATGTTAATCTTTGTCCTGGTCCTTGTCTTTAAGGACTCCTTAAGGAGCAATTTGAAGTCCTTGTCCTCATCCTTTGAAGTCAGTGGCGGCTCCACCGGGGGGCCAGGGGCCCGTGCCCCCCTATTGAGTGCCTGGCCCCCATTGGCCCCCCAGTTGGGACCCTATCCTTAATGCTACATACATTAAACAACAAATGGTTGGCCCCCCATGATTAGAAGTTGCCACCCCAACGGCCCCCCACTTACTAAATCCTAGAGCTGCCACTGTTTGGAGTCAGTCCTCGTCCTTATCCTTGTCCTTTACTTGAAAAAGCATAAAGCGCATACTTAATTTGCTTTTTTTTAAAATGTGATGTTGTAATATAACTAACGATGCTTCTTCTCCGATGATCGACAGACTGCAACCAAGACAAAGCTGATTATGATTGGGAACAAGAGAGCCATACTGATTATGTCGTTGGCTTCTGATGCTGCCCTGCACTCAGCTCTGTGTGATCTGGTAGGTCACTTCACCCTTGAAGGGCTGTATTTCTGCAGTGCCTCAGATGTGCAGATCTTCAAATCCTAAACTGCAAGAAAAAAGTAACATCTGCATTTGATCTTAGTTCTGGACAGCATATGGTGTTGCAAATCAAGTCAAATTTCTCGCCTTCAAAAGTTCTAAATTATCCCAAAACGATGTTAAAAAGAAAAATTCGGAGGGAGCAAAAATTAAAATGAAAGAGGATTTACCCGGTACTTTACACACAAGACAAAACAGATTTCAGGAGACCAGAACAAGTTTTTGAGGTAATTGAAGGTCCATGTTAGGTGAGTCTGAAGAAACCCAGAGTTGTGGTCCATGTAAACCAAATGGTCTATGTAAATCACAAGTCCATGTTAGCTTAGTCTGTGCTGACCAACTTTTAAGTAAACTATCAAATCTGACATGTACAGTGCTTTTGCAACATTTTTTGTTATAGCACCATATAAATGATGACAATGATGATAATGAAAATAATAATAATAATAATAATAATAATAATAATAATAATAATAATAATAATAATAATAATAATAATAATAATAATAATAATAATAATAATAATGAGGTTCTACTGTTATTTATCTGCAAATGTGATAAAATAAGAAACAGTTTACAGACTACGTGAGTTACATTACTGACAAGTTGTCAACAAACCATAAAAGAAAGTGCATTATCATCAACTTCTGAAATTCTATATAAATAAGAAGTGCGCAGCTGATAACAAATACTGATTGAATTGCAGAAATACAACAATAATACTATATCATGCATTGTGCATACATTTTCAATAGACCTTCTTTGCTGTTTTATAATTGTTTTGTATAAATTTCACTAACGTTACCAGTATATGTGGCATGTCCATGATGAAATCCTAGTATTTATTGGCTATATATTTATTAATCATCATTTCAACACAGAGTTCTCATTCATCTTAGCATGCATCAGTTTCCATTTCCTAATACATTATACTAAAATTTCTCTATAGTAAATCATATTTACTCAATAAACCCAGCAAATATCTAATATTTATTTTGATCCAAAAGAGAGCAGACCATCAGACCAAAAGAGAAATAGACTTTTAACAAAGCACATGTACAATAAAGCAAAATGTACATTGGTCATTAATCATTATCATAGTACACTGTACATCATAATGCAGAATGAATAATAGTAAGTCATCTCATTAAGGCATACAAAGTCCTAGTAAAAAGAAACAATCGACTGGCAGATGAATAAATTCAAGAGTATTCTGGAAGAGTATTCTAGAATTATTTTGAAATTAAAATACTCAAAATAAAGTAAAACCAATTTCCACATGATATTATTGCTAGTAGAGCTTCTATGGCGCAATTTTAGTAATGCACTTGGCCAGAGGCGGTTCCAAGAATTCTGAGTGAGGAGAGGCAATGAAATCCCAAAAAATTTTGACAAGAAAAAAAGTCATCAGCTCTGTTTTTGCACACAAGGATAGCGGCTCAGACCCAGTAAACCCTGGAACTGCTGACAAGCAAAAAAAACGGGAGGGGCATCCCCATTCATCTGCAATGCAGAACCGCCCCTGCACTTGGCATAGTCCATGGTTGCTCCATCATCATCATCATCATCATCATCATCATCACAGTGGTTTTGAATATAGAAGAAATCCTATTAAACCACTTAAAAACCAGTTATTATTATTATCATAAAATCATCATCATCATCAGCGTCATCATCATCAATGAATCAATGGGTCATGGATCAAATCATCACCATCATCATCATCATCATCATCATCATCATCATCATCATCATCATCATCATCATCATCATCATCATCATCATCATCATCAGTGGTCTTCATCATATGTTTGAAGAACAGGTACTCAACATTAATAAACCGGCTCTGAAAAGATATTAAAACCAGTTATTAGTATTATCATAAAGTAAAACAAATTTCATCAGTGATCAGAGGTCATGGATCACAAGGGTATCAGTGTTGACAATGAATCCTGGGTCATGGACCAATTGATCTTTGATCTTTATCATCACTCATCATCAATACAATCATCATTTATTATCATCATCAGATCGTCTATTTGGCAAAGTCAGGCCAAAGTTGTAATGAGTTTGCATGGATGACAGGTATCTTGAAGACCTCATAACTTTAGCTATCAATTTGATTTGAGGGCAGCGCCTGTAGATATTGTTTTGTAGAGTACCATAGTAGTTAAATGGTTGATCTTTTATCATTTGACCAATCAACATTAATTTCGAATGACTATGGCTCTGTAAAAAAAGATATTATAGACACGTTTTGTGCAGTAAGTAAGCCTATGTTAAAACAAAATTTTCGAAGGCTTATTTACCAAGTGACCATAAGAGGCGATGGGTCAATATTTAAACAACTAGTCCAGGGTCAAGTGTTAAATGGCTAAATGATATCGGTCCAACAGGGTCATTTTGAGGGTAACCCATTTGCCCATCCATTTGATCTTTATCATAGACTCTTCAGTCAATACAATAGCAAATTCCAGAACTAGGCAATATTCTGACAGAGAAGGGCTGCCGCTATTGTGCATGGGAGAAGTCGTTTCTCCATACATCCGGGCATTCATCAGGAAGGTCACAGTCCAGCGGAACTCCTATTTACAACCAACCAAGAGACCTGTGTATATTATTATGCAGATGCCATTTCAAGCCGGCTTTGTATTATCCTCCTCCCTATCTTCAGAATCACTGCAATAGCACTTCCCATTCTGATTGACTAGGCCGCCCATCTGATGTACAACTGCCTCCTCCTCCTCCTCCTCCTCCTCCTCCTCCTCCTCCTCCTCCTCCTCTCCTCCTCCTCCTCTTCCTCCTCCTCCTCCTCCTCCTCCTCCTCCTCTATCACTGTCAATTTTGACCAGCAGCCAAATAATGACAGCAGTTCATCTGGCCAAGTCAAATCTCTTGGGGAACTATGGACACAGAATGTCTGCTGTCTTTTAGACCTCTTCAATGTTATTCACTCTCTAATTATATGATGATCTAATGATGACTAATGACTGATGATCTAATCAAATCTTAAAAACTTCTATAGCGCCACTTTCATAATGCACAGGAGCATCAACTGATGGCACACCAAATCCAAATCACTAAAGATCCAGGTCAAATCCAGGGTATCCGGTTGAACAAACGGGTGACAGTCTATGGTGGATAAGCCCGGTGATGATGCAATAAAACTGATATTGTCAACTGTGACTCTTCATTGGATGGCAGACCAAAAACGTCTGCAGATTCATCCAGCAAATTAAGCCTCCTTCTGTGATTTGTAAATTATTTGCTTGTCTCCATTCAATTCCCTGCTCCAAAGACTCTTAGATATTCAAGGTGTTATGAAGGACTCAATAAAAACTGCATCTCTAACTCAAAACTTTAAAGTAGATTACAATGAAAAGGTAAAATGTCAAGATAAATTTACGTAAGTACTATCTATACCAAATCATTACATTTATCTTAGTACAGTCTTTATCACAAGCAAATCGCCTACTACTACCACCACCACCACTACCACTACTACTATACTACTACTACTACTACTACTACTACTACTACTACTACTACTACTACTACTACTACTACCACTACCACTACCACTACCACCACCACCACTACCACTACCACACAACCACTACCACACAACCAACCACTACTACTACTACTACTACTACTACTACTACTACTACTACTACTACTACTACTACTACTACTACTACTATTATTATTATTATTATTACTACTATTATTATTACTATTGCTACTATTATTATTATTCGTCTTCTGTTTCTATGTACCCATCATCATAGCAACAATTATTATAATTATTAGAATTATTATTACTAAGTAGATTTTAAGTGGTTTAGTAAGATTTCTCCTGTGTAAAAAATAGTAAAACCTGGCAATTTTTTACAATTATTCAAAATAACTAAAAGAAATGTTTACTACAAGTCACTGATCAATGATAAAAAATGTGCATCAATTCTGCAAATAGTTTTGAAAATAAAACAAGTATACCCGGTATGTAAAACATATATATATGCATATGGTAAACTAGATTAATAAAAAACCAAAACTAAAAAAATAACAGAGACGAAAGAATTATTAATTAAAGGTAGACAGTCAGTCTACCAGTGAAATTCTGGAACTGCAAGTACACTAAGGAGACATTCAACACCCATTTAGGTACTAAAACCGAATAATATTCACAAAAATTTTATTTTTACCCAGATCACTTGGAACTTCATGGAAACGTCTCAATTATCAAGCCCTAACCCTAATCAGAATATCTGAATCATCCTATAGCACGATATTACGCATGTACAACAAATACATTATCGGAAGAAAATTACATTTTTCACATTTCGTTGCAGCAATAGGCTACAGCCTGTAGGAGTAATAGGCACTCTGGTGCAAAGGACACCCTGAACAGCTGAAGATTATTACTGTAAAATAAGGGTCAGATAGTTTCAGCAGGGCTAGAATTTGCTATCAATCACCAGTTACAACATTCAGATAATGATGAGCATTAGAACTCATCGTACTGCATGTGTGTGTATATATATATATATGTATGTATATATATATACACACTGAGGCTATAAAATATTGTTTGTGTTCTTCGTCTATTGTCAGGACATCAAAACTTGTTTGCAGTAAGGGAAAATGGCAAACAAACGGCAATATTGAGCCTGGAACTGCTGTGGCTGCCGATATGAGTACCGTAATTCTGAAGTTCAAGTACCTAGATGGGCAGAGTACGGTACTTGCTCAGTTTACTTCCGGTCACAAAATCCCATGGCAGAAAATGAAAGACTTTGTAATATCTCAAGTCAAATTATTTATGGAACATGGCTGAAGAACAGCAGCAATCTGTCTTAGCATAATATCTATTTATTTACTGATATTTATTTACTGATATTTATTTACTGATATTTATTTACTGATATTTATTTACTGATATTTATTTACTGATATTTATTTACTGATATTTATTTACTGATATTTATTTACTGATATTTATTTACTGATATTTATTTACTGATATTTATTTACTGATATTTATTTACTGATATTTATTTACTGATATTATTTACTGATATTTATTTACGTTTAACATCAAATGTTAATAAATGAAGATATGTTTACAAACTTATATACCAAATGAAAATTTAAAAAACATAATAAGCATTCTGATTTCAAACAGAAGTAATGGTAATTATCATTTATATTTTAAAAAATTTACTGCATAAATGTTTGAAAAAGACTCTCGATTCAAATACCGGTAGTCACTACTGTGGCAATAATGTCCATTTAATAAATACCAGTATATTTGTATTTTTCTGTCTTATGAGGTGAATAGCAAAGAGAATAGAAAATAATGATCACTGCTACACACACACACACACACACACACACACACACACACACACACAAACCATATTAGCCACATGAAAAGATGGCTATAATACTATGAAGGCAAAACCTCTTGCTTTTATGTTATACAGTATCAGTAATTTAAGGTGGTAAAAATAATAAGCGGTAGTGAATTATATGTTCTGCGAAAATCATTGCGTAAAACATGATTAAACTCATCCCAGAAATCCATTGAATTGAAGAAAATCAATAGCGATATACATTGCCATTCAGCAATCATCCGACATACTGCCTTGTGGTTGTCATAGAAACAGCATCTTTTAGGAATGACACCTGTGTCGTTGCCATGGAGACAGGCTAGCAGCGAGAAGACGCAGCCAACTGCTGAACACAAGGCGAATCAATACCTAAGGTATTTTTATAGCCAAGCTACTAATAATAATTGCAGCCCACAATAATGGCCAATAGATACTGCAAACAAAAAAGACATCCATGGACGCTCTGCAGAGACACGCAAATTCACTAAATTTCGGTTTTTTTTTCATCACTAGCATAATATTCCAAAGCAGAAATCAAGAATTCCAACCATTTAGACAAATACTGATGCTGCCCCATAAGCCACCTGAGACTACTGAATGTAATTTTCATTTCCAGAATGCAACACACTGAAGAACATAAGATACAATAAGCGCAGGTCTCAATTCACTTAATGAAATAGATTTACCGTACAAACTCACAGATTCCAATGGCAGGATCATAAAATGGACTAGCATTGGGTTTACCCTTTCTCCCAAATATCTACTAAGCCCCCCCCCAAAAAAAAGGTGATTACCTGTCTTGTCTCTGAATGCCATATAAAAAATGTTGTTGTTACAGTTGACATTTAGCCAAGAGTTTTACAATTCTTGAAGGTGTCACTGCTAAATTCAGTCAATTAACAATTCTCATCTTATAAGGATTTATATTGCTTTATTATATAGGATTTATATTACTTATATTTTTTTAATGCTTTTGGTAAATGCCTTAGTGTCCAGTCGTCTTGATTATTGCAATTCCCTTCTTTTTGGCATTTCTAAATCAAACCTGGCTAAACTCCAACGAGTTCAAAATTCATTGGCTCGAGTAGTTTCAAAAACCCCAAAATGTGAGCACATAACCCCAGTCCGTAAGGGTCTTCACTGGCTTCCAATTAAAGAAAGGATAGACTTTAAAATCTGCCTTCAGGTATACAAAACACTTTACTACAAGGAACCCAGTTACCTTCTTTCAAAACTTTCTGTACAAGCAAACAAATACTCGACCAGATCCTCGTCTGCAATCTCCCATACTCGGACAGTTCTTGGTTCTCGTGCTTTTTCAGTGGCCACCCCAAAACTCTGGAACTCATTGCCTCAGCATGTTCGCATTGCAGATTCATTACAAATTTTTAGAGCAAGATTAAAGACCCATCTTTTTGATCGGGCTTATCCACCATAGACTGTCATCCGTTTGTTCGGCCGGATACCCTGGATTTGACCTGGATCTTTAGTGATTTGGATTTGGTGTGCCATCGGTTGATGCTCCTGTGCATTATGAAAGTGGCGCTATAGAAGTTGAAGATTAGATTAGATTAGATATTGCATAACTGATAAGCAATGGATATATACAGTATTGTTAAAAATTTGCCTATAAGGTTAACAGTGTCGGGCAACTGGTGTGCCAAGTTACCCTGGGGTGCCGCAAGAAATTTCAACTGTGCCGCGAAAAATTTTGAAATCTAAAAAAAAATTTTAACAAAATAAAACTGATAAATGTGTACAAAACTGACGAAACGCAGAATAACCAGCCAGAGTGAGTGGTGGCCAGCAAATTCTTCCTTACTTACCTACATTTAATTTTACATCATCGCTAGAGCAAGAAAGCAATTCAATTGATACTATCACTTGGAAGCTCATATCTTTTTGAGCAAGGTTTCTCAGCACTAATGGAAATTAAATGGAAAAAACCAGAAAGACTTCAGATAGTAGATGAGGAAATGCGAGTTTGTTTGTCCAACATTGAACCCAAAAAAACAATCTCAGGTCTCTCATTAAAATTTTCTAAAAGTCATTCACAAAAACAATAACTTCAGGTCTCTCATTAAAAATACAAATGATGTTGAAAAAAGTCATCTATATTCTACAGAAAAACATCACAAAACATTTCAACCGGTAACTTTTAATTCAATTCCCCATGATGTATCATCAACCGAAAAATTATTTCATAAGCCTAAAAAAAATAATTTAAATGTTCAAATCATTATTATTCAATTGTTATGTTCCTCATGAATGACAAAAATAGAATTAACTTCATCAATGAGTAAATTTTGTGCAATAACAATACAGGAGACAAGTATAGATGGTTCTGACCCCTGGCAAATCGTCATTAATGGGACTCTAGAGTCTAGATTATTTTATAGTTTTTATACTATACCAACTATACTAGTTTTACTAGGGGTGCCGTGGTGGAATTTTTTATCAGGGTGCCTGGAACCAAAAAGGGTTGCCTGACACTAGGTTAGCCTATTACCAGGGCCTTTTTGTTAAAAAATATATATTTTCCGGAACGCAATAGTCAGAAGTCAATTGTCAACATGACGTATCGGCCGTATAGTTACTATAATCTATACAATAGTGTACAATAATTATGCACTTCTATAGCACCAGTTCTAATACCCAAGGGTATCAATCGATGCCTTCGACTTCAAAATCCATCCACAAAAGACCAGATCATTCCAGAGATCAGCCAGAGGGAAAGAGCAAGACCGACTAGGGAAACAGTAAGACCGACTAGGGAAAGAGCAAGACCAACTAGGGAAAGAGCAAGACCTGACTATATAGTGTATAATGTGTCTTTAATTAACATGCTGTCACATGTGTAATCAGATTATTTGAAAAATGATACAGAAAATAGGTATAGTTCTAAGTTTTCTATTTTTGAATTTAATGTTGCAAAAAAGTCGTCAAATTTCCTGGAATGCTGTTCTGCCTTCCGGCACAAAAAAGCCTTGCATATTACCGTACTTACCAGTACTAAAGATTATAAACAAGAAATTTAATAGAACATAATGTGACTTTTTGTGGTCTTGAAGTTATTAGCCGGAGTAAATTTGCTATTGCATTTTTTACTTCTTAGTGTAACAAACAATGCAGATAGCCCAAGGCAAGATTTAATATAATTCTGCATTCCTGGTTTTATATCAGGGTCATTGGTATAACCAGTGCTTTTCTTCAGTGGGAACGCACGGCAAAGGCATTCCCACTTTTTTTAACCAGATTCTTTGATATTGATAAGCAATAATCCGCATTTGACCCTATGTCTTTTACAAGAAACTTGGTGAGTCAATTGCGAACAGATTACTCTCTAATGAACTTGCTCAATAGGCTCACATGCTAGGTCAGAAACATTGGACAGATAATGTTAATGATCAGTTGACATTTTGAGAAGTGGAAATCAAGAATCTATGCAGCAGGCTCAGTGTTTTATACAGGCCTGTTAGGGGGGATATCCCCCCAAGACAACATCCTCCCTCAAAAAAATCCCAGCACTAACAAAAATTTTGCATTGAACTGTGTGTCTTACCCTCCAGCCAAGTCAATTCCCCCTCCTCAAAAGGCTTCAATTCCCCCACCCCCACAAGGCCTGGAGTCTGGATAAAACACTGCAGGCTGCAGGCTACAACTTCCCGAAAGAGAAATCATTTGTGGATTCAGTGAATAGCTTGTGGAAAGAACATATTCGGATACAATGCTGCCTCTGATACAAGCTCCTACTACAATTTTCAAATTTTCTAGCGAGTGTCAAAGGGAATTCTCACAAATGAATTAGCTAATTACCCTCCCCCACACTGAAAACTTCTCTTATGACAAAAAGTCTTGTCACTTTTATTCATCAGATTAGTGGGTCCACCTCTCGCATATTTTGATCCCACAGACCACATTGACTCTAGGCTGATTTGAAGCAGATATTCAGCTCTTGACTCGCAAAGCAAGAAAATAAATCAAGTCAATTTGTCCGATGAAAACTGAAGTAAACTCTGGAAGTTGATGCCAAATACCAATATTCTGCATAACTTTTACTCTGGACAGTTTTAATGATAAATTTGAGTATCTTTTAGTTTCTTGTAAAAGACATTTATTTCTTTCATGTCTCTATAGTGCTCAGTGAGCAAATTCAATTATAATTACTCACAACAAAAAAGATGTGAAATGGGTTCCCAAACCTTTTTAACTAGAAAAAGTACTGGATAAAACCACTAAAAAGTTGGAAAATCCAAATTCATGTGGTGGTGGTGGTGCTGCTGCTTGTGATGGTGGCGGTGGCAATGACGACGCGATGATGATGATGATGCAACCATAAAAGCAGCTTATGATGATGGTGATGATTAATGGTTCAGTGTTATATGGTAAGCTTAAAGTTTTAATGTGCCATCAGCATATTGTCACATACAATAGCTCAATGAATATAGTTAGTTCCCCAAGTTCATCCACTACAATTTCTTAGTAATTTAGACAGAAAAATCAAGCCACCACCTCAGCAATTTTCTTACCTCTGGTTTATTACTATCACTATCCTATCCAATGCTCTAACATACATATAGTACATAAGGCCTATACACATATACACTAACACACACACACACACACACACAGAGGATAAATATTTGTAGAGGATCTCTTGTAATTGTGAAGAATTTTTATTCCAACCAGCCCCCCCTTATTTTTGAATTTTTGTAGGACCTGATCTTCAAATGCCACCAATAGTAGATGTCACTGATGATAGGAGAAAACACTACTGTTTGCATCAGTGTTTTATCCAGACTCCAGACCTTTGGAGGGAAATTGAAGCCTTTGGGGGGAGGGGGAAATTGACTTGGCTGGAGGGAAGACACATAGTTCAATGCAAAATTTGTGTAAGTGCTGGGATTTGGGGAGGGGGAATGTTGAGGCTTTGGAGGGGAATTTCCCCCTAACAGGCCTGTATAAAACACTACTGTTTGCATAGAAACTCTATTTATAAATGTAATTAATTATACTTCACAATATCATGAAATCCTCTACAAATCTCACTCATTTTTCTTCCCATCCTCTTCCCACCATCTTCTCCTCCCCTGTGATGCTCAATGTTTCATCCAGAGTGCCACTCGGAAGCCACCTTTAAGCCTTATTATTTATTTATGCACCTGATAAGCGGCCTCAATCAATAACTGGACTGAGTTAGACCTACCCGGTCGTCACCTTTGCCTGAGTGAAAAATTGACAAGATGCACAAGTACTAGTATATCCAGATAAACAGACACACACAGGCAAACAGAACAGACAGACACGTGTGCAGTCATGTAAGCATACAAGTGCACATACTCACACATACATACATGTACAAAAAATTCAAAATAATTCCTGAAGGAAGTACAATGTTGTTCCTCTAAAAGCTTAAATATTTCCTGGACAGGAGATTTACACAGGCAGCTACTTAACATCAAAGCTAAATGATATTTATATAACAATTATTCTAAATAGTTTGAGAAATTAATATATTGTACCAAATCTATCAGTATTTAAAAAGCATCTTAAATAGTCGAGCTTTTTTCATATAAAATGAAATAGTTTAACAAGACTTTGTATTTTCTATGTAAATAGGATCTATCTGTAAAAAAACATGGCTCATTTAATTAAGAAGGAACCCTTCTATGGTTTAAAATTTTAAAAATACTATTTAATACATATTTATAGTGTGCTGATGGCTTTTAGCCGATCTAAGTGATGTGAAAAATAAGCCATAATCAGCATTTACTAGAGCTCTAAATTAATAATGATAGACAAGCACTATATAAATTGAGCAGTTAAATAAATAATGGACCCAACACCTTCAGTGAAAGGTGATAGAATTGATACCTGGGAATGTGGTGTGTGGCCTTAGGCCGGTGAGAGCTGAAGACCAAATATGAAGTAAGGACTAAATCCCCATTCCCAATTTGTAACCCATGTCCTTCTGTGAAGATGCATGAATGCTAATCCTCCATTTGTCTTTTAACAGAAATAGTAATTTATTGTGCCAATTTCAAAGATGAAATTTAAGCAGCCAAAGCAGAAAAGGATCTGTTTTTGCCCCAGTAACTTCATTCCCAGGTCATTAATCACACACTGTCAGCCACCCACTCCACCCCAACCCCACAAAGGATCTACTTTCTTAAAAAGACGTAAACCACGATTTCCTGAAGTAGAGTCAAAAAACTTCAAGCAAATGCTTTCCCTATAGCAGAAGTACTATGCCATGATAGATAAGATCATCAAAAGCTAATCAATAAAGTCCACAATGATAATGGATGTGGACAAATGGAACAGTTTGTACAAGCTGCAGTGACAGTTGAAAAAATAGACGTTTTTAAAGGTTATCTGGGAAAGCTAGGTTACTGAATGTGAAGAGTTACTACAGTGGTTTTCACACAGGATTACTTAGCCTCCTAAACCACTTTAAATCAAACTATTATATTATATTAGATTATATTACATTATGTTATATTATTATTCTTATTATTCTTATTATTCTTATTCTTATTATTATTATTATTATTATTATTATTATTATTATTATTATTATTATTATTATTATTATTATTATTATTAGCGGCAGTTCCAAGAACTTTTGGTGGGGAATGCAATAGATTTCTAGGAAGATCCCGCCAATTGTCAAAGGAATTATATGTAAACAGTTTAGAAGAAATCTGTAGATTTGATTTATAAAATATAATGTTCAGAATTGACAAGGTATAAAAACCATTTTAGTCTGGTTGTACAAAGTCATAGCGCAAAATCAAGTTTTCTATTGCTGGAAGCTAATTTGTCGATGACGTTGTCTACAGAACTTGGTGGGTCGGTGGGGGGGGGATGAATTCCCCAATCATCCCCAACGTGAAACTGCTCCTAATTATTATTATTATTATTACTATTACTATTACTATTATTATTATTATTATTATTATTATTATTATTATTATTATTATTATTTGTACAAAATAGTTGCCAACAGAAATTGTATTGAGTGAATTTCTTCATGAGCTAACAATATAATGATGTTTTAAAGACAATATTCACTCATTTCACATTAACAAAGAACAGATTCATCCTGAAATTAAAAGACAGCGCAGTACATTGCACCAATACTATATCATTCAGAATTATAAAAGAAACTAACTGAAAACTACATTCGTACATGTATAACAGAACTGAAAATTTGCATCTTGTATGAAATAAATAATAGTAAAAAAAGAAATACACTGAAAGGCTGCATTGTCTACCGGTATTTAGCAAAAAATTAAAAATACATGGCAAATGGAGTGGATTGATTCATGCAGAAGCTGCCAGCAAACAGTGAATATGGAGATTATGACTCAAATGTAATTCTTTAGCCCAACTCTTTACAAATTAATAGAAATATGGATAAAAATATTCAATTTATATAGCACCATGTGGTGTTGCACTGTGCATCTGCCAAGTGAGATACAGAGGCATTCAAAAGACCAGAAAAAAACTCAGACATACAGTAAAAACTTGATAAACCAATCTTGAGTTCTTCCTCATATTATTGGAAGAATGACGGGTTGAGATAAGATAATACCTACATTATCACATTCAGACAGAAACCTTAGAGCTAAGAAACCTGATATTGGACAAAGCCAAAGCTACACTTTTAAATAACCTTAGATAATAGGTTCTAAATCCTTTCCATATTAACCTTGTTAGGCTTAAGGTCTTTCAGGGCAAATAAGATAAGTCATAGTCACTGGGTCCAGAAAAAACCCTGACAAGATGTAACAACTGCTCACCTCAAAACTAATAATTCAATAGAGAACACAGCAAGCCTTTTTGCATATCCAGCATAACACTATACCATAACATCTGTCTTAACCACAAAATCTTCTTCTTCTTCTTCTTCTTCCTCCTCCTCCTCTTCATCCTTCTATTTTTAATCTTCCTCATTCTCTTCTTCTTCCTCTCCTCCTCCTCTTCTTCTTCCTCCTCTTTCCATCATTCCTCCTCTTCTTCCTCTCCTCCTCTTATTTTTCTTCTTCTCCCCTCTTTCCATTCTTCTTCCTCTTCATCCTCCTCCTCCTCTTGTAATTCTTCTTCTTTGCATAGGCTTCTGATTAAAACTAATTTCCAAAATGGATAATCAAAAAGATGTGCCATGGAGGAAAGATAAAAATAATCCCAAACACTTTTTGCTTTAGTATTTCAGTCAAGCTTCAAAGGCAAAACATAGTCCAACAGACCCTTGGAAGACTTCCCATAAGAACTTAATGAGCAGTACGGCCATAGGCCCAGTATTCATTAGCCACAGAGTCGGCAGCAGTAGCAGTAATAGGCCACATGTTCCACTAGCTCTCTTCTACTATGTTCCTCTGCTGAATTCATTCTCACATCAACTGAAATTGCTAAGATTACCACTTAGGTTTGCCAAAGAATGCCAATGTCCACTTACTTTCCACCCTATTACTCTGTTTTATTAGCCTTTGCTACTGATTTGCTAGCTGGAGGGAAAAGATGAAATTGAAGGAAATGGAGTCAATACAGGATACTAGGTCTTGGAGTCTTTATATTATTTCAAGGAATCCGTAGTCGAGGAAAGAAAAGATAGCAAAAAAGTGATCAATAGAAATGAATGTTGATATTGTGCATGCAAAGTCGCATCAATAAGTGATTATAATATTTGTTCTTTCTTCCATCATCTTTGCCATACACTAAAAACACTGAGCAAGGCCATTATTATGCATGGACATCCCTTCTTCCAAATTTTAAATGTCGCCATACTGGTAATAGATGGCAATAGATGTACGGTAATAGTAGATGGTAATTAATAGATAGTAACAGATCCAAATACCCACAAAGATTCATGTATATAAGTCTCTGGTGTTGAGTGTACTACTCTACAACTCAGAAACATGGACGCTCACAGCTGAGTTAGAGCAGGAAACTAAAGGTATTTCAAATGGGCTGCCTTAGAAAAATAGGCGGCTGTTCCAAGATAGAACATCAAAGAAATGAAGATATTAGAAAAAGACTAGGAGCAGAAAGATCAGCATATAATCAACACAATCCAAGAAAGAAGACTGAGATTCTTCGGACATGTCAACAGAATGAATAACAACAGACTACCCTATAAAGCCCTGTTTGGAAGAGTAACAGGAGTAAGATCAAGAGGACGACAGAGGAAAAGATGGCTCGACAACATAAGAGAAGACTGCACTGAAATTGGACTAGATGTAACGGCGGCCACGAGACTTTCACAAGACCGCACTAGATGGAGATCCATACTGAGGCTGTCAAGGCGTGGCGTGCAGAAGCATCACCACGGCACTGATGATGATGATGATGATGATGATGATGATGATGATGATGATGATGATGATGATGATGATGATGATGATGAACAGATCCAAATTAACAGGCAAGTGAACCAGTTTAGAGCTTTGATTTCCGATATTTGGATTTTGCAGTAACTCTAAAAGTTAGAGCGGAAAATTTATGAACACCAAAATGGTGTGAAAATTCTCCTCAAAGACTTCATACAAATTTTCAAAGTACTTTATTGATTTCCTACTTATTCTGAACGTTGACTATCTTGGGGCAAAAGTCATTGGAAACCTGGGAACTGGGTCCCATACTAACACAAGGACCAGATCTCCCATGGTAGCCATACCAACTCCAGGCTATCACCTTTGCAGTCCAGCCACCGTGAGTATCAGTAGTCCATCATCCTTAATATGATGGACGAGCAATTTGGCAAATAGCAAGCCAGACCATGGCATAAACTGCAGTCCGTTTTCCAGCCCATTGTATGGCAGATCATGCCCTCCAACCCACCGCAGCAAGTCTTTCCGCTGGACAGGAAGTGGTCGACTATTGCATGACTTATTGCCATAAAATTTCAGAATGCCACTTTACTGAAGAGGAGAAGGAGGAGGAGGAGAGGAGGAGGAGAAAGAGGAGGAGAGGAGGAGAAGGAGGAGGAGGAGGAGGAGGCAAGAGAGTCTGTCATGGAGGCTTCATTTATGGACATTAAATCTTTGACAAGCATTATAGATTGATTCTAAGCTTCCCATAACATAGATGACCACTGATAAAGACAAGATCCAAAGTCATATTGATTGGTCTGTCTCTCTGTCTCTCTCTCTGTCTGTCTCTCTCCCTCTCTCTTCCTCTCCCTCTCATGGATAATAGTACAGCATAGCATAGTAAGTATGACATAGTAAGATTTTAATAATAATTATTATAATAGCAGGAATTTTAAGTATGAATTCTCCTGTGCTGAAAGGGTTCCCGTAACATCAGTAGTGGTGGAAAATTCGGTACCGGAGAATTCGGCACAGAAATTTTTTGGAAGATTCAGTAGCGGATAACTGGTTACAGGAGAATTCGGTACAAGTTTTACATATAGATAAGTTTACGACCCACCAGCAATAATAGTTTATTTAAATAATAACACTGAACCCTAACACCGAATCTTCTATGAGCCATACCAAACCTATACCCTAACCCTTAACCCTAACCCTAACTAACTCTTACCATAAACCTAGTCTGAAATTAGTAGGGCCTATACAATAACATCTAAACATCACAATCCAGATGACCTATGCC
Source organism: Metaphire vulgaris (assembly GCA_018105865.1). Lineage (NCBI taxonomy): Eukaryota > Metazoa > Annelida > Clitellata > Crassiclitellata > Megascolecidae > Metaphire > Metaphire vulgaris. The sequence continues at coordinate 3,528,896 of CM030833.1, read as the reverse complement.
AAATGTTCCACTACCGAATTGTCCGTCCTGAAACTTCCATACTGAATTTTCCTCTACCAATGTTCCGGTCATGGTTGAAAGCCACTGCTACTCATACATCCCTCTTACCTAACTTCTGTTTGTTATTTTGATTCTACAAAAAAATCTGCAGTATACAGTGTATATAACAGCACAGGTCTTCATAAATTCTTGCACCATAAATAAAACTAACATAAAACTGCCTAATCCAATGTCCAATTTTCCTGAATTTATAAGTGAATGTGGAATGACAAAATCTGTTTACATTTTAGATAAGATAACATTTAATTAAATTTACTGTCTGTAATGATGAGCATGGTTGTCTCATTGAGTTTCATTTGGTTTTGTTATAGCCTTTACCTTAGGTAACACCAGTCAAGTTTATGCTATGAAGTGAAATATTACTACTTTAAGGCCAGACATTAAGTAGGCAAACTTTCAATGTGCAAACTCTCCTTTGCAAACAAAAAATGTGTCTGATGTTCATAGCCTGAATTTGGAAATTGATATTTTGACATTAGACCAATTCATTAATCGTTTTTTTTAGATAATGGCAGTAATCAAAATCTACTCTGGAACTAAAAGATTACTCCAGTAAAAGACTATTATGGTACTTAAAAACTATGTTGGTATTTGAAAGACCATTTTGTTGCAATATGTGATACAATTATTATTATTGAAGAGAAAAACAATTATCAATTGCTACTGAATGGCAAGCCTGCAACATTTCCATGTAAGCAAATACAGGGTGGCGAAAAAAAAACGGACTATTTTAAATGCAAACCTAAATGTGACTAGTCCGGTTTTTTTGCGCCACTCTGTATTACCCAAAGCTCATTGAGTTTAAACTATTGCCAAAAATAATTATTATTATTTTGTAATATGTTATTAATAATATAATATTAAAGTTACTTAAACCATGTTAATAATAATAATGTGATTTAAAGTGGTTTAGGAGACTAAGTAAGCCTGTCTGAAAACTACTGTTACCTGGAATTGTTACTAATACCAGTAGTAAACCAGCAATTCTACAACAGACCTTTTTAAAAATGGTTCTATATAAACTCATTCCAAATTTATCATTCCTCTGGCTGCTCAAAGATCACCAGATTAAGCCTTAATCTTGTCACTAAAACCTCAATTTCACTGCCACTACAACTTCCATAAAAAATTCTCTTAAATAGACCATGCATTAACACAAATAAGGCTTTTCCTGCTAAAAAGATACAGGCCTATCTAGATAACAGATCTCCTAACTGGAAGACGATAAAAGACTTCGAGCAAGCAGAAGAAGTAGAAGGCATTCTAGATAAGAACAGAATAAAATCAAAACTTCAAAACAATTGTACACAACAGAATGTTAGAGCAATAGCTACTGACCTGCTTACATTTCTTAACCCTTTGACTCCACTGATCCAATAGGTTATGCAGCCGAAATATCAGCCTTGCAGGTGGGGGGGAAGGGTTAAGGTCAAGGTGGAGGAAGGGTTAAGGTCAATCTTCAAGGTTACTTCAATCTTCAAGGCTACTTCAAGGTTCAAGTTTCAAGGTTAGCTAGGCTATTGGAATTTAACAAAGTGCAACAGATCAAAATCATGCCTAAGCTAAATAATTAAAATGATTGAAGATTGGCATGTCCTCATTAATAAGCAGAAATGTACTGTGACCAATTGACACAGAAATTGCTAATTTTAAATTTAAATATCTTAAATATTATTATAATTAGGTAAATTTTGCCTGTGCCAAGCTGATATACATTTAATGGTAACTTTGTCAGTAACTAGATTTTACCCAGCATTATTTTGATGTATTAGGGTAGGATTAATTTATAATTACAATACTTTCTGTTCAATGACACAATCATCAAACATCCTGGGGAAAAGGAATCAAATAAAAATTAAATATACAACAATCACTGCCTCAGTACATTATAATGGTACTTTAAAAAGTTTGACTGACTGACTGACTGACTGACTGACTGACTGACTGACTGACGGACACTAACTGACGGACTGACTGACTGACTGAATACACAATGATTTAAATTGCAGTCTTTTTTTTCAAAAAATTAAGTTCATATCTGAAGTAAATGACATTCAAATATAATTTTCATTAAACTGTGTACTGTGCATTGGAACAAAACAGTCCACATAGAATTTAGTGATTAGGTCTTGAGCAGTAGCAAACAGAAGTGATCAAAAGGCACTGAGAAATAACTAAAAACAGATGAACAATGATTCAACAGAGAAGGTTATCAGGTGGAAGAAATACTGTTTCAGCAATTCAACCACCAGCAACACCTTAGGATCAGACACCCACTGGCATATCCACTGACTGTGGCTTAATATACTGTAGATCTCTGGTCGATAAACAATAAAGCTGTATGTTTTATCTGTTACAGGCAAAAGAACCTCCCAAGAACATAGCTGCTTAGTCTAGAATACTAAGATGGCTGTATACATAACCTAGGTAGAAAACAAAAAAATTATATATATATATATATATACAGTATATATAAGCATTTTTATATATGCATTTATATATATATGCATTTTCCATATATATACACATATATAATATATATATACTATATATATATGTGTGTGTGTTTAGCTAACATACAAATACCTGAAGTCCCAAATGTCCAATTGGACATTCCATGTCAACTCAACCAGGGTGCTCACCACACCATCTCAGATCTTCAAGAAATTTGCATGGCTTGTAGTACAGCTCAATTTATGTAATTCTTGAAATTTTCAGCTTCTTTTGTCAAAACTCTCAGAGATATGATATTTTGAAGATACTGAGGGTAGTCGCGAGTCAACGCAACGTGTTACGTTTAACGATTTTTGAAGTTTAGTATCTTGAGAACCACAGCAGATATCAGGCTGAAATTTGCAATGTGCATACACTTTTTCCAGCTGAGTTGAATGGTGTATTAATCTTTGTCATAGGTGCTACAAAGCATGCACTAAAAATGTCCAAACATCCCATAACAGCCAGTTTTCACCGATATTTGACCCGGTATTACCATGAATCAGAAAAACATTAGACTATGTCTGTTGCATCTTAATGTAGCTACATATATGTACTCATCAATTGCAGACAGGATTTCTGTCAATAATGAGACCTTGTACCCACTATGCGTCATCTTCTGAGTCACAGTTACCTATTTTTGCACCCACATCGACCCCTATATGACCATGTTGACAGTAATTCACAGTTTTCAAACTTTGCAGGCTTGTAGTGCTTGGTAAGTACTAACTATGGTGAAAATTTCATGTTGGTGTCTTGATTCTTTCTCATTGAAATGATTGCATAATTTGAACCTATATTGAGTCATTCCATGTCAATTCAACCAATGGCTCCAGCTCGACCATCTCAAAAAATTATGAAATTTACCACAAATGCTCCCCAAACATCCATCTGAAAGATTGTAAAGTTTTAGCCTGCTCTCTTCAGTAATTTTTGAGATATTCAGCTTTTATAGTACCTGCTGGTGGGCCGTTTTTTTTCGTGTTTCATGGCAGTCGCTAAATTTCTCACAACTTCAGACCTCTATAACTTCAGAAATATCATAGCTATGGGGCTGAAACTTTCTGGACTTATTCACTACTAGTAGTATTTTATAAAACAAGAGTAAGACTTTGTCTTTTGGAAAAAGTGTCCTCACTACAGAGTCACAAAAATGGAAGAAAAAAATTGCTCCTTTCTTGATATTCAATATTTAGCTCTCAATAGGGAAGTTGTAACTTTAAAAAGTTATTTAAAATCTTAAAGAAAAAGTACCATCACAAATTTTACATATATTATAGCTTTGAATGTGCTCTATATTATTATTATTATTATTAAAGTTAAGATTACTGTGGTAACTAATCCATAGGACTGCATGAACACATTACAGTGTCAAAACAGAATCATAACTAGTTCGAAATAGCTAGGTCTTTAAGCGCTTCTTAAACATATCTAGTGATGGTGAGAGTTGAATGGCCAGTGGTAGACCATTCCAGACCTGTGCTGCCGCCACGGGAAATGCACGATCACCCACGGTCAGTGTTGTAATAAATACTCCCCTGAAAGTATTTAAATACTTTCATAAATACTTGGTTCTCAGGTAGTATTTAAATAGTATTTAAATACCCAAATACCAGGGTAAGTATTTAAATACTGGCAAATAAGGTTTAAATACTTTTTAAAATACTTGATATGTATTTGACACGGTTCACCACAACCGTATTTTTGTGTAAAGAAATGTTAGTTAAAATTATTTCTAACAATGTCAATGTAGACCTACTTAACTGTTCAACTGTCTAAAACCATCAGTAAAGAAAATGTAAAAATGAACAGTCTATAAGAAACGTTATAATTATGTGAAAATTGCAATAAATCCAAAGTATTTAAATTTCTTAAATACATCTAAATACTCTATGGTATTTAAATACTATTTAAATACTTCATTTTGGATGAGTATTTAAATACTTTCTTAAATACTGGACAAAGTATTTAAATAGTATTTAAATACTGAAAGTATTTAAATACTTTACAACATTGCCCACGGTGGAAAGACGCATTCGCGGGACGAGTAGGGCTGCAGTGGAGGCCGATCTCAGACGTTGTCGACCATCGAGATCCGAGACACGAAGCAGTTCTGTATTTAGGTATGCTGGGCCCATGCCTTGCAGACACCCCGGAACAATATTTTTTTCTTCCATTTTTGTGACTCTGTAGTGAGGACACTTTTTCCAAAAGACAAAGTCTTACTCTTGTTTTATAAAATACTACTAGTAGTGAATAAGTCCAGAAAGTTTCAGCCCCATAGCTATGATATTTCTGAAGTTATAGAGGTCTGAAGTTGTGAGAAATTTAAGCGACTGCCGCGAAACGCGAAAAAACGGCCCACCGCAGGTACTATAAAAGCTGAATATCTCAAAAATTACTGAAGAGAGCAGGCTAAAACTTTACAATCTTTCAGATGGATGTTTGGGGAGCATTTGTGGTAAATTTCATAATTTTTTTTTGAGATGGTCGAGCTGGAGCCATTGGTTGAATTGACATGGAATGACTCAATATAGGTTCAAATTATGCAATCATTTCAATGAGAAAGAATCAAGACACCAACATGAAATTTTCACCATAGTTAGTACTTACCAAGCACTACAAGCCTGCAAAGTTTGAAAACTGTGAATTACTGTCAACATGGTCATATAGGGGTCGATGTGGGTGCAAAAATAGGTAACTGTGACTCAGAAGATGACGCATAGTGGGTACAAGGTCTCATTATTGACAGAAATCCTGTCTGCAATTGATGAGTACATATATGTAGCTACATTAAGATGCAACAGACATAGTCTAATGTTTTTCTGATTCATGGTAATACCGGGTCAAATATCGGTGAAAACTGGCTGTTATGGGATGTTTGGACATTTTTAGTGCATGCTGTGTAGCACCTATGACAAAGATTAATACACCATTCAACTCAGCTGGAAACAGTGTATGCACATTGCAAATTTCAGCCTGATATCTGCTGTGGTTCTCAAGATACTAAACTTCAAAAATCGTTAAACGTAACACGTTGCGTTGACTCGCGACTACCCTCGTATCTTCAAAATATCATATCTCTGAGAGTTTTTGACAAAAGAAGCTGAAAATTTCAAGAATTACATAAATTGAGCTGTACTACAAGCCCTGCAAATTTCTTGAAGATCTGAGATGGTGTGGTGAGCAATTGTCTAAATACTGGTTGAGTTGACATGGAATGACCCCAATGTATTGATGCTTTGATGTGGCATAACATAGGAAGCTTATTATTGCTTCTGAAGTGCTAATGTCCATAGTAAAAGACACATTAATGGATATCCATCTATCTGTGTATCTGTTATGTTGTTTGTTTACAGGTAATTACCCGGTAAATTGACCCATTTATCTACTGATTTTATAATTATTTCTGTCACAATTGAGTCTAATGCATCATTTAAATGCTGCTCTCAATAACTGACATTTAATCTCTGATCTATGTGACATATAAGTTATAAAGCAAATAAGATACTACTATAATACTATTTGGATACTACTATGGTGCTTTCCCGTTATCCTAACCCTAACCCTAACCTCAACCCTAACCCTAACCCTGACGCCAACTACACCATCCTCTACTGGGGTCCGGATAACGAGAAAGAACCATTTGAATACTAATGACCATAGAGACATAGAAATGCACAAAATATGAAAACATACCAGGCATGTGCAAGTGCAATAATTATCAGAGATGAGCAAACGAAATTCTCAATCCAGCCTTAGGCATAGAAAGATGATGGTAAATCATAAAGAAGGTTAATAAGAGATAGGATGTGCATCTAGATAGAAATCATGGATATATTTTGATTTTTAATGGCAGAAAACACAAAGTTCTGGCAATTGATAAAGAAATAATATAAAAATTATGAGTATGTGAATGTTCAATGACAATAAAATAGAAACTATGCTTTTGGTCGGGAAAAATTCAAATTTGTTCAGGTGGTGTTCCGTGAAAGAATAACTAATTCTTTTCCACTAAAGGACAAAAGTTGTCAGCCCTGTTTTTAAAATTATGCCTAGCAAACAAGCATGCAGTGTTTGATTCTCCATAAAAAAATCGTTGCTTTGGCTGCTTTCGAATCAAATTTTACGACATGAGGGCTCGGACTCCCAAACTTTCAGACGGCCAGACCACCAGTAGGGCTAAATCAGGGGTGTCCAACTTAAATCAGATGGCGGGCCGCATTGGACCACAAGCCCAACCTCGCGGGCAGCACATGATTACAAGTACCGATAATACCTTGCAGTAGCGTCATTTTACACTTTTCTTGGGGGCAGGATTATCGCCGAGATAATTTTTTGGCCAATTTTGGCAAAATTTATGCAAATTATGGGCAATTTTTGGCCAATTTTTGGCAATTTTTAACAAATTTTTGGCAATGTTGGCAAATTTTGGACCAATTTTGGCAAATTTGAAATTTTTTGACATTTTGGGGCAAATTTTGTACATTTTCGGCAATTCTTTGCACATTTTACATTTATTAAATAAACCTAGTCCTAAAATAAAGATAATAACCGGTCCTATAGCTAAAATTGCAATTTTCCCAAACTCGGTGGCGGGCCGGATGAAACTGTCCCGCGGGCCGGATCCGGATCCGTCAGTTGGACAACCCTGGGCTAAATCCTCCAGGCACCCAGCAAATCAAAAGTGATTGCAAATTGTGTTTACCCACATGCTAACAAATCTACACCAAATGCGACTGATTAACCAATTGAAAACATACCGGTAACTTGCGGTAAGTAAATCATTCTCCCACTATTGAAGTCGCAATCATTTGAAATTCGTTCCAATAGGCCTATAGCCTACATTGTTACAATACGCTGCTATGTGCTGTTATACGTTGTACGACATTGTTATGCGCTGTTATACGATGTTATATCTTGTTATACGCTGTTATGCGCTGCTGTATGCTGTTATGCATTGCAAGCGTTTCAGACGAACAACTTACCTAAAGTGTTACGTGTTGCCGCTGGTGATTTGACTTTCAAGTCGAGCGTTTAATTAACTCGTTGTTTTAGAAATCGTCTTTTAGGAGAAATCTTCAAATTTCCAAGAACAGCTCACGACAATCATCACCGACGAAACCCGATCGAGAAATGATATTGCAGTCATAAAAAACGCCGACGACTTCCAGAAGACGATCATCGAAGCGTCTCGAAGACGATCGCCCGTCCGCTAGCTTGTTCAGCCATCCGCTGACTACAGACGCTAAAAGTCTCCGACCGGGAAGGACGCATTGTCCGTCGCCGCAGCGCCGCCGCCGCCGTCGTCGTTGCTGTCCCTTCCTCCTCCTCCTGCTCCTCTTTCCCTTCGTCCTTTAAAGCCCAGCGCCAATTCAGCTACACATTACTCAGCGACGGTCTGGAGGAGAGCGGAAAAAATCGATAGACCTCACTGGCATCGCGATACCATAGACATCGGCTGTTGGCCGCCTGACAGTCCCTGCTGCGACCTCACCGCCGCCTTTGCTACGCAACGAAGATCGTCGCCACCGACGAGCAGGCTATGGAACGCCTCGGTCGGAGCATACTAGCCAAGAAACGCCTTCTTCCTTCTATCTTCGCCTGGCCTCCTGTGTGTGTGTGCGTGTCTCTAAGTACCCTGGTTGTTGGCGATGTGACGACTGACGATGTTCAAAGCTCTGCATAGTCACCAGTTCGTCTTCAAGGCGCAGTGGCGGCTCCACCGGGGGGGGGGCAGGGGCCCGTGCTCCCCTATTGAGTGCCTGGCTCCCCAGTGGCCCCCCCAGTTGGGACCCTATACTTAATGCTACATACATTAAACAACAAATGGTTGGCCCCCATGATTATAAGTTGCCACCCCAACGCCCCCCCCACTTGCCAAATCCTAGAGCCGCCACTGTCAAGACGGTCGAGAGGAGGGATTGGGGTGTAGAAAGGCGACGCTGGCGCCCACGTTTGCTTATAATAATGTATTGGGAGGACGCGAAGGCAGGCGCCATCTTCGACTGGCGCGACATTCGGTGGAAAGACCAGAGATTTGATCGACCGCTATGGCTCGATAAAACTGACGGAAGACGTATCAGATATGGGTCCAATTCCTGCCTCTCCTCCTCCCCTCCTCTTCCTCCTCCCGACGTCCATCGATCAATCACGCGACCGACTGTCTGCTCTACAGCGCTGTCTCCCTTCGTGTCACGTCTCTATTGTCATATTTCATTTCCAGTTGTGTCGGTCTAAGTATGGAGGGATGCAAATTGAAAGGGAGAATTCGACGAGAGACCAAAGAAATGAAATTTAACAGTAACTAGATTTTTCTTTGTCTGTGCATAGTGTTTACGGATTGCTGAGCTTCAGTGGCGTAGCCAGGATTTCCGGAAGGGGGGTGGTTTTAAAAAAATTTCGTCGATGACCGCCAAGGGGGGATTTTCACCAAAAAAATCGCCAAAAATCGCATAAAAAATAAAAATTGCATGGAAATACATAAAAAAATTTTTCCGCCGTCCAAGGGGGGTTTAACCCCCAACCCACCCCACCCCCGTGGCTACGCCACTGCTGAGCTTCGATGCTGGAATAAACAGCCAGAATGTAACGGTGCATTATAAGGACTAAATCTCACCGGTTCCGCGCATGTGCGTGACAATTATCTAAATTTCGATAGCCTATGTAGCAGGGGCTTAGCGACGGTGGCATATCGGTATAGGGCCCTATATACCTCCCACAAAAATCAGGCTACCTTAAAGTTTTAATATGTTTTTAAAGATTGTCAATGTTTCGTTAAGATTTATACCCCAAAATCACATTATACCCCCCAAATTAAATTTCTGACTACGCCCTTGCTATGTAGCCTACGGTAGACTAGCAATACACTGAGAAAGGAATGGTAATGAGGAGTCCGTATGAAAATCGATTTTTTTCGACGAAGAAAACATATCGTTTTGATCTCTGTGACAAGACCAACACTGCGTCTTCAATTGTTTGAACTGTCGAGAAAGTCTTGTCCATACAGTGACGTGCAGAGAGTGGTTGGCGCCAGGGCCCAAAGTCAATATGGACACCCCCACACACCCTTCATCTGGTTGATAGGTGACAAGCAAAAAACGGTCACCGAGTCGATTTTGACGCCCCCATCTGGTGTGCGCCCGATGCCAAATTGATAATTTTTAAGGGTTTTAGGCATACTGCAAAAAAGTGTTGACGAGCAAAAAAGATCGTCGGGTAAATTTTTACTCCCCACTGTTGTGCGCCCGGGGTCTCCCGCCCCACCCCGCCCACTCTGCACGTTACTGGCCTTATCAAAGAGCATCTGTTTACGGTCGTTCTAAGTACCATCCATGCTGAGTTGGACGAAACGCTCGACGTACAGCGCTGACGCGTGCTATCCAGCTAATGAAGAAGTATAGGGGATAATTCGGTGGCATCCTTGCTATACTTTACAGGTCTAGTCTATAACTCTATAAGCAGATTAGATTTGATTTCGGTTGAATACTCGAAAAGATCGACGACTATAGCACATGCACTGATCAAAACAGTTTAAAAGCCATGGAAACGAAAGTGGTTGTGGTGGTGGTGATGTCGCGGGGGTAGTTTCCTACCGCTCCGTGACCTTATTGACCCCACCGTTTTTTGACACTTGATTATTTCGTCAAATTCATTATTTCAATCGACGGCGTTTCTCACTATCGCCGTAATCGGTTAGCAATCGTTATCTTATTTAGACCATATTCAGGAAGCGTAAGCTTATTTTCTGTATCACTCACGTCTAACACGGCCACAGACCAGGAAATGCAGTAGGCCTAGGTCAATATTACGTGGTAGATAGGATTCATCCATGTAGGCTAGTAGTACACAAAAAGGCATATTTTCAACCACACCTCCTGTTGGGCCGTTGCACATGGCGTAGGACCTACACAGTGGCGGCTCTAGGATTTGGCAAGTGGGGGGGGGGGCCGTTGGGGTGGCAATTTCTAATCATGGGGGCCAGCCATTTGTTGTGTAATGTATGTAGCATTATAAGTATAGGGTCCCAACCAGTGTTTAATCTAGGCCGTTTCCGGGGGAAAATTGCCCTTTTACCCCAGGAAATTTCAAATTCCCCGGAAATTTTGGAATACTGCATGGACTAACAGCGGCCCCTAGCAGAATTCCCCCGGCTTTGTCAGTCCCCCCGGCTTTTTCAGTTTCCCCGGAGTCCAGGAGTCTAGATTAAACACTGGTCCCAACAGAGGGGCCACTGGGGGGCCAGGCACTCAATAGGGGGGCTCGGGCCCCCTGGCCCCCGGTGGAGCCGCCACTGGGCCTACATAGGAAAAATCTCCAAAATCCGATCCCTTCTACTAGTGCGTAGGTCTACGTACTATGTGGATGGACCCTTACGTTGTTAAAAGCGCATTTGCTGCTTTGAGATTATTTGCGCTCTAGAAAAGCTAATGCTAATGCTAATGCTAATAATAATGCTAATAATGCTAATGCTAATGCTAATGCTAATAATAATAATAATAATAATAATAATAATAATAATAATAATAATAATAATAATAATAATAATAATAATAATAAAAAGGCAGCGACAGAGCAGTAGCCTACTGTACGTATGAAACGTATTTTGTAATTAAATTTGGAGATTAGGACGAATCATATAGGCTACGCATAAAGTCTGTCGGACTTGTGTTGAATTGTTAAGACTTTGGAGCAAAGGGGAAAAGAATCGGCTTTGCCATTTGCCATTTGCCATTCCTGTATGGTGTGGCGTGAGACTAAAGACCACAGCAACAAAAGCGACTTTTTCGTGTAACTTGAAAGGATATGACATAAAACAGACAGAACATCTAGTATCCGGATTTTCCATCTGCAAAACGACCTGTGCCTCATGGACCTGATCTATACCGGCTCCAGTTCCTCTTACATTTTTTTATTCGAATTCGTCAGACGAAGAAGATAGAAATAGTTTTACTGAAGATGAAGACGAATGCCATCCTGAACAAGATTCGAATAAACCACTGCCTTTTTTTAATCAGAGCGAACTGAATGACTTGGTGAGAGAACTTAACCTTACAAAAGACTACATGTGCAGAGCTTCTCGGTTCGCGATTAAATGCAAAGAATTTACTTGCTCCATGCGCAACATACTTCTGGTACCAGCCAAGGGCGTAAAACACGGAGGGACGGCGGAGGACGGTTCCCGCAATAATTAGTAGGTCTAAGAGGGGACAGAGTATCAATTATCCCCCTCCCCAAATGTTTTGTGCCGCATGGTATAATCACTCAATACGGATGACCTTTTTTGCTCATCAGGGTATTTGACCACGGAAAATATAAGGATGACGTTTTTTTGCTCGTCAAGACTTTTAGGGAGACGAAAATGGGGTATGACCTTGACTTTATCGACGATTCTATCCCCCTCCAATGTTGACGCCAGGTTTACGCCACTGGTACCAGCATCGGGAAAGTGAATTTTACCTTATCTTGCAGCAGATGATGACTTGATTTTTTGCAATAACGTTCCTGAACTTGTGTGCTTTTTAGGAGACTTTGGAATGTCGGCGATTGGAGAATGTTTACTTATTCGTCTAAAACTAGTTTGAACGCTGTTTATGAATCCGTTCCAGTAGCCTAGCATACTCAAAACGGCTAAAAGAAATCAATGCTTGATCAGAAGAATTGATACACAAAATGCTACGCTTTCTGTGCAAGTGGGACAGCAGAGCCAGAAGTCAACACTGACAAAAGCAAAACTGCCCACCTCGACTCAATTTGAAGCACGGATCAGAACACTGTTGCTACGAATCTAACTGACCCATAATTAGTCTTACTGCCACCTCTGCACATCATATTGGGACTGTTTAAGCAGTTTGTTATTGCCATAGACAAAATTTCCAGCAGTAGCCTAAGCTATGAAAAAGTGAAAAGAGTATTTTTTGGCCCAAGAATTCGAAGGTTATTTTTAGACGATCTTTGATTGATTGATTGTTTGATTGATTGATCGATCGATCGATTGATTGATTGATTGATTGATTGGAAAGAGAGCGACGTCTCTTGAACAGGGAGCCTGGGTTTCCTTTAAAGACGTTAAGCCAGCGGTTCTCAACCTGTGGGTCGCGACCCCGACGGGGGTCGAATGACGATTTGCCAGGGGTCGCCTTGAAACCTTCGGAAATATGGGACTGTCTCTTTTTTTATGCACAAAACTTGCAATTGTACAAAATTTCCCCATTGTTAGTTACTAGTTCTTTCTACTATAATTGTCATTCGAGGAGAGACATTGGAGACAATCGACTAATAATGATTTCGAACATTTTAATTGTCGTAGCATTATTATTTTTAGCAGCTTACATTGTGATCGAAAGTGATTTTACGGTTGGGGGTCGCCACATCATGGGAAATTGAATTGAAGGGGTCGCGCGGCACTATAAAGGTTGAGAAGTTGAGAACCGCTGCGTTAAGCACAACTTCCTTGGGATTTATTGACACAGAGACTACAGAATGTATGTTGAAACCATGCTGCGACAGTGCTGTGCCCAGGGTTATTTCTAGGATTGTGAATTTAGGGGGTGTCGGTAAAATTTGGGGTCTCTGCCGAATAAGTGTGAAAAAAGTCATCCCACAAAAATGTCAGACAGGCAATAAACCCCAAAAACCGTTATCAGGTCTCAAAGAAGTCTGACAAGCAAAAGTGGTCATCAGACAAATGAAGTTGGGGGTGTTACTTCTCGAATTTGGGGGTGTTCGGGGGCTATTTATGGTACATACCATTACATACCAGTCTTAGATTAAGAATTTTGTTTGGGGGGTGTCAACCTCAAATTGTGGGAAGGGGTACTGGGGGCGTGGGGTGTTAGGGGGTGTGAGAATATCCCTGGCTGTGCCTTAGGATGCAGCATGAATCTTAAGCTTCATTTCCTCCATTCCCACCTGGATTATTGTCCTCGAAATCTTTGTGATGCCAGTGTTTTTTTATCTAAATGAGATTTCCTCAGCACTGTCAGCAGATCAATTTCGGCTTAATAATTAATTAGTAATTGATTGAAAAAACAGAATTCATTATAATTTTTTTGTTACAAGCACAAATTGCTTGGTCTGTATGGACACTTTAGTTAAGCCTAATTTCAATAAAAGTTGAATGTTGAATATGATACTGCCAAGCAAACCTTACGACTTACGTGATAAAGTAAAATGGTTGTTATATTTGGAATTAGCACATAAAAATATTATAAAATCACATAGAATTTTCAAAGCATCGGACATGTAAAAGCAAAAATTTACAGCATAGTGTTATTTAACTACTTTTTACCGTTAAAGATGAGTGGCAGTTACCAGTAGGTCTTTGTTCGTCAAAAAATTTGAATCAGCCTGCCATCTGCAAATCGAAAACTGATCTACACCTCTTGATTGCAGTTGTTACGAAACATGCGAACTAAATGTTCGTCTTCTAGTTGCTGCCTTTCAACCGGACCTTTTAAGATATGAAAGGTGTCAAAGTTTTTCAGTCATTAAGCGAGTATCCGTAGTAGGCATCAGGGCAAATGTTAATCTTTTAATTCGAATCGCAAAATCGGGGGTGTAGCGTCGGCACCACTCTGTCTCAGGGCGGCGTAAAATATAACCATGCTCAAGTCATCAGTGTCGCTTGTCTGCAGCAGGCCGTTATGTAGGTCTAGTCCTGTAAACTTTGGAAAGTGATAACTACCGATTTGCCTGAAAGTGTCGGACAACTTTCGTTCACATTGAACTTCTATGTATTCGATGAAATACCAGGCACTGAAATTCAAAGATACCTCTGGCCAATTCGTGGCGGTATTCGCCAAAACAGAGGTGCAGAATTTCTGAAGAGTGACGAATCCGAGAATTACTTGTATATGTTCATCGTAGATTGAAGACAGACTGGTAGAAATCAATAATGTAAGACATTGCTCTGAATACTCTGTCACTGTTCGTAGTTTGTCGACGGCTTCCAAGTATTGCATGCATTCGTGATAGGCCAGATCGTAAGAGTGCAAAGCCGTAAAGTAAAAGTTGGCTTTGTAGGCCGATGTGATACTTAGCAAAGGCAATGGCTGGTCTCGTATCATCTGCTCCACAGATGCACTAAGATCCTCACGAATATACTTTTGCGTGTCCTCACTTGTCTTGCGTAAATATAACGTCTCTTTTACAGCCTGAACTTCCATTCTAGCAGTCTCTTTGCTCTTGCTTTTATTAAGAAGCAGGTGTTCATACATCATCTCATCAAATGACAAACGACAATCTATCGTTAAGGTCGGTTCCAGGTATCGAGTGTTGCTCAAAGCCAGTTGGAAATTTTCGAGACATGTCTTGCAGTCTTCGCTTTCTCTTCTAGACGAAGCGTTTTCGATCGTCATTAGACGAAGATTGGCCTCAACTGCTCGGTGAAGGAAGACCATCTCCGGTAAAAACCATTCCGATTCAGCCAAATACTGTTCCAATCGACCACTTAGTTCTTTATTCAACGGAAGTATACGATTTAAGGAAGTCAATACCAGGTTTTCGAATGCGCGATCTGAACATATACTAGTTTGATCGAAAAGCTGATACAGCAAGAAATGGTCGTCAATAAATTTCTTCGCATCCTTCTCAATAAACGTCAGAATTAGTTCTAACTCTTCATTGAAATCAATGTCCAGTTGGTTCAGTAAGTTGACTTCACGGATGAAGTAATGAGGACAATGTCTGTCGTTTAGACATTCGATCGTTCGCCGGAGGATTTCGCAAACGCAAGTTTCAATGTTGCTTTCACTCCAATATTCTTCCGGCTTTTCTTCACAAAACCAAAACATAAGCGTTTTGAAATAATAGGTTGACAAAGACTTGTTTTCTCCTTTACTGCATTTCTTGGCAATCTCCGTCTTAATGAGTCGAACGACGTGATAGACGAACTTTTGAATGTTAGTCCAGCTGTGAATTAGAAGGAGTTCTGCTTTTGAGAATGAGAATCTCCACACTGAGTCATCGACGACGCTTTCCGTTGGAGACTTCGATACAAAATGGCAGCCGCCGTTTGCAATTCGAGCGATCAGAGCTTCATCTGGCCATCCGTGATTTCTTTTGCGTCTTTTCCATTCATCGGCTTCAGGAGGCCAATAGGGACAATAGACGCCATAGACTAAATCTTGCGGTGTTTTCCTGCCGTATTTCATATTGCCCCTTGTCAGCTGTGTTTCACCATCATCATCATTAACCGTGGGCTCATCGCCCGTTGGTGTTTCACCATGCTCTGGTACATTTCGTGTTAGTTTCGGATGATCGAGGTATGACTGGATAGCAGGTTTCGACGGTGTTCCCATAGATTTTAGAAAACTAGGTCGATAAAAGTATTCTGAACCGACAAGTCGCGTGCCACGACATACCTTTAATTTTACAAATCCAGGAGGCGTCTCGGCGCTTTCTATTCTCAGTGTTGTGCCTTTGAACTTTTTCGGCGGCTTCCTGTTCCGAGGAATCGCACAGATCTCATAGTGGTAGAAAATGGTGTCGACGTCTGTCGGATTAACGTAACGGTACAGCGCCGAAAGTTCGTAAAAACTTCCACAAAG
The DNA here is from genome assembly GCA_018105865.1 of Metaphire vulgaris. Lineage (NCBI taxonomy): Eukaryota > Metazoa > Annelida > Clitellata > Crassiclitellata > Megascolecidae > Metaphire > Metaphire vulgaris. The sequence goes on along the minus strand of CM030833.1, from coordinate 3,512,793 downwards.
AACATTGCGGTAATAACGCGAGGACGTCAAGCTTTGTCTACGAAATTCAGTGTAATCCATGATTCCGTCGAATTTCAGCGCAGCTTTAAATTATAATATTATGACTGAATATGTAACGTCCTGCGCGGTAAAACTGAGAAGGAAAATAAGATAAATTCGCGATTTGAGTTGAAACAACTAGTCGTAGATAGGCCCTAACAAAGATAAACCTTCTACGTGTTAATATTATGTCGAATGAGATCAAAATGTTGTCCTTAAATTCCTACAGTATCGTCGTTTGTTCATCTAGTTCGGTTTAATTGCGATCATTCTGACTTGATTTTGCTCATGACCAACAGCGAGAAGCTATAAAGTAAGCGAAAGTTATTCAAAATTATGCTTAAAACTTTCTATTGAAAGAAGAAAGCTAGAAAATAGCAAATTCTTTATAGACGATTATTTTGATTCGCGATCGAGTAGCCTAAGTCCGACTTTTAAACGGCGAAGCGGAATCCAATTCTGTCTACTGTAGGCCTAAATCGTTTAATAAGTTGAAAGCGTTCTATGGCCATCGGTTAATAATTACAATCAAGTGGTCAAGGTACTTTTACTTTCGTTTTCTGCGATACTAAGCGATATTTGCATTCATAGAATGTAAACTTGTGATATTGAATGTAATGAAGATTGGAAATGTTGCGATATTGCGATGAGTTAACGCTATTCAGCCATTGGATAGGACTGTACAGTAATTGTAATTATTCTCGAAAGGTAACCCGCTTCAAAAAGGTCCTTCTTTAACCCCTTAACTGGGAATCCCGGATATATCCGTCCATTTTACATTGAGTTACAGTTGAATACACGGTTACGGGGTTAATTACTTTTTCTCTTAGTATTGCATGATGCTGTCTTCTACAGTTCGTCAGCAACAATGCGCTTAAGGGGCTGTCCATTAATTACGTCAACAATTTAGGGGGAGAGGGGGTTTGGAGAAGTTCGACAGTTGTTGACAGGGGGAGAGGAGGTCAAGAGAAGTTGGCGTCAACAATTTCATTTTTTTCAAGTAATCAAAAAACAGGAAATTTCATAGAATACTACTTATTATAATGGAAAAAAGCATTAGAAAAAAGGTCATCGCCACCACATTTTGACACTCGATGAGGAAAAAAGGGAAAAATGGTAATTACCGCAGAAATAATAACCTTGTTATTGGGACCTGCCATTGATCTTGGGGGGGTCAAGAGTTGTTGACGTAATTATGAGGGGGTTAAGTGAAAGTTGACAGTTGTTGACAAGGGGAGGGTCAAAAACTGCCCAAAAATTGTTGACATAATTAAGGGACAGCCCTTTAGCAACCTTGATGATTATTATCGATATTTTCACTTTTCCTTCGTTTTATTATAGCAAGCTCCAAATTATGCTTAGCTTTCTCTTTAGCTCCTGCCAAATTGTTAACCGGCTGTCCATTGTGCACCTTAGTCTCTCTCTCTCTCTCTCTCTCTCTCTCTCTCTCTATATATATATATATATATATATATATATATATATATATATCGACAGTTATATATATATAATATATATATATATGTGCATGCCTACTTTTACTTTCGTATTCTGTGATACTATAGGTTACCCTATATATGATACCGCCGTACCTATGATACCTTATATATATATGCGTGTGTGTGTGCGTGCGTGCGTGTGTGTTGCCGTATGTTCTGTGTGCAAGCGTTTTTGCATATTTGTGTGGCACCATAGCCACATGTCACAAAATTACAAAATTGAAACAACTTCAAGTGTTAACGCTCGCTTCGGGGCATACACAGTTGACTGTTTACAGGCTGATACCGCGTAATCAGTTACATGGCGGTCCTATTAGTGTAATTATCAAGCCTCTTTCTGTTTCTTTTCTTCGTAGTCTGCTTTACTGGGGGAGTTTACTGCTTTACTTTAGTCCCTACTCCCCCTCCCACTTTGACTCGTATCTGGATTATCGACCAGATCTTTTGAGGCATTGGTTTGTCAGGTTTGAAGTACATACATCTATTGGTACCTCTGAGTATTTTAATTGGTGCTATAGAAATTCAGACATATTATTATTATTATTATTATTATTATTATTATTATTATTATTATTATTATTATTATTATTGTGGTAACTCGTCCTATAGGCCTAAGAACTACGTGAACACATTACACAAAACGCAAGAAATCACGAGTAGCTCCTGCGAAATAGCCAGGTTTTAAGTTTCTCTTTGAAGGTGTTGAGAGATGGAGAGAGTTGCACAAATGGAGGCAGCCAGTTCCACGCTCTCGACGCGGCCACAGGGAACGCGCGATCACCGACAGTTCGAAGGCGCGTCCACGGGACGACCAGCGAGGTGGATCGGGCAGATCTCAGGCGTTGCCGTCCTTCCAAGTCAGCCATTCGTACCAGTTATACAACGTATACTAGTTATACCACTACTGGTTATAGGCTACTAACTCTGAAGCTAATAAGCTAATTGCTAAATTTGACCAAATCATTTCATACACAGATCAGAAACGTTCCCATGGCATTAAGACATCTAAGACAGTGAAATTTGGGGAGAGGTCTTTCACCCGGGGGAATCCTTTCCTCTGGAATTCGCTGCCCGACATTGTGACCAACGCGACTAGCCTTGAAATGTTCGCTATCAGACTTAAGACGCACTTGTTTAACATCTCATTTAAGTGCAATCTGTAAAGCGCTCTTGATCTTGGCCTGCTATGACTATAGCGCTATATAAGTTGGCATATTAACTAACTAACTAACTAACTAAGAAACGTAAAAGGAAACAGTAGACGTTACTCAATACCTACCAAGTTCCAACTGCTGTCCTGTTGTGTTTCGCATCCAACAATGGCAGCAGTTCTATAGTCTATTCGGCCTCGGACCAGACGTGGACAGTGTCCCTCCTAATTCTCGGGTGTCCGCGTGCTCATGACATTTCTCTTACTTGCTTAACATGACTTAAAGTGGCTTGAACGTATAGTGAAGTTAGTGAACCCTGCGGTCACTGCGTCTCGTAGACTTAAGACAGAACTCTTTCAATGGCTAATTGATACTTTTTTGTGTTGAACTAAGTAATTACCAGAAGTGCTGATGGCAGGCAGGACAGCAAGGCTAGCAGGTAACGATGCTACTGTATATCGAACGATCGAAGTGTCGCTGTCGTGTGATGAACCAGAGGAGGCGTCGTGCATTTTAATTGGCTATAGATTCATCTTGAAACGAATCGTTGTTTCTTGCAGACACAGCTAGTAATAGGTTTACATTAGAATGCGCACCAGTAGTTTGCGCACCTGGGCGTTTGCACACTATGAATTTGCGCACCAAGGGCGTACCAGGGTTAGGGTTAAAATTGACCCTAACCCTAACTCTAACCCTCACCCCAACCCTAACCCTAAACCTAGCCCTAACCCTAATACTGGTGCGCAAATTCATAGTGCGCAAACTCCCAGGTGCGCAAACTACTAGTGCGCATACTATGCTATGCCTAGTAATAGGCCTATTTAAGTATACACTTCTTTCCGAACTCAAAGCAAACAAAAAAGTATATATATATATATATACCGAAAGCAGATCTTCGTCAGCCTATATAGCAGCCAGCCAACATGACAACAGTTTCGCATTTTCCATGCACAATAGCAGCAGAACACGCTGGGACACCGACGCACCGTGCATTCGCCTAGCAACACAATTATCATCAATGTACTGGAGCTATATAAATGCGTGCTTCAGATCGTGGACATGTACAGTGGTGCTGGTGAATGAATGGTCATGATTTCAGTAGCGACTGCTGAGTTCTTTCTTGGTGGACGCTTAATCTTTCCCTGAATCCGTTTGGAGAGCGTTGGATTTGCTGCGGTGGGATGCTCGCCACAATTTGCGTCGCTTTGTTATTTTCGACGACGGCTGCTGTCGATATGTGGTGGTAAGCGTTTTATGTTATATTTAGTATTAAATGCCTATAGGTAATAAGTGACAAATATCAGATAACTGGTCATCAGATACAATATTAAATTTAACTATCATATCATAGAAATATCATAGGCAGAAACAGTGGGGGCCCCAGGGTTTGGCAAGGGGGGCTGGGGAGCGGGCGTTGGGGAGGCAACTTCTAATCGTGGGCGATTCAACCATTTGTTGATAGGTATGTACACACTGTAGTAGTAAGCATAGGGTCCCAACGGAGGGCCACAGGGGCCAGGCATTCAATAGGGGCCCCATGTGGGGCCGCCAATGGACCAAAATGAGATTCTGGTAAAAAATCATTGTGTGTTTATTAAGAAAACTCTAATTCCAAACGTTGAGCAGAATCTGTATTGAATCATTTCTTTATTTTGTCATTAAGTATTTCGTTCAGCCGTAAAGAACGCATATTCCGTTGACGAGCAGCTTAAGGCTATAATGGCTTTTAAGCGTCCGAGACAGGGTTATTTCTAGGATTGTGAATTTGGGGGGGTGTCCGTAAAATTTGGGGGTCTCTGCCAAATCTCAAAAAATTCTGACAAGCAAAAACGTTATTCAGGCAGTGTTTATTCTAGGCCTTCTCTGGGGGAATCCACCCAAAGTTTTAAAAATCCCCCAAATTTTTTATATGTTGGCTGGGAAATGGAAATTCCTCCCCAAAGTGTGGAGACTCAGACCTTGTTCCCCCACACATTTCAAAATCTCCCCAATGTCAAGGTGGCTAGAATAGACACTGTTATTCAGGTATCCCAAAAAGGTCTGACAAGCAAAACAAGGTCATCAAGAGAAATAAAGTTGAGGGGGTGTTCGGAAGCTATTTAGGGTACATACCACATACATACCATTGTTATATTAGCAAATTTTGGGGGTTGTCGACCTCAAATTGGGGGTGTGGGGGTGTTATGGAGTGTAAAAATATCCCTGGTCCGAGAGAAATGATTTCTTTGTTGTTGTAAATGATTTGCGTCTTCCATTTCGGTTTAGGAGTGTGTCTGTTTCCGCAAAATGGAGCCGCTGTTGTCTCGTCTCCATAGCTCCCACACGGGGGCGTACGTAGGATATTTGGCGTCCATGGAAGCGATCAGAAAATTAAATTAGCAGGTTAACCAATCCGTAGTTAACACGTCAAGGCATTTTACTAACACAGGATTATAACTACAAATGCACTTTCCTTGCTTCTACTGATGTGAACTGGTCTTTGATGTGCTCCTCGAATTAAGTCAGTTTTCTCAGTTTCTTACAATCTTTCCACGCTTGGTCTGCCTCGGAAAACTAATGTCCTTGAAAACATTGTTCAATTGGGGATTGTCAATATGCTGCCATGTAGTGTGGTTTATGGAAATTATAGACTAATATCAAGATTTGACTCTAACATTACCCTAACATTCTTACCCTAACATTTTTGGATCCAGACCCCTTTTTGACCCAATTTTTTGGCATTTTTGACATTTTGACTCCATTTTGCTCCAGGCCCCGTTCATGGAGATCGACACACTACATCAAGCCCCCTAGTAGGGATTGAAATTGTCGGTCTGTAGAGCAGGGTTTAATCTAGAGCCGTTTTCGGGAATTGCCCTTTTCCCCCGGAAATTTCAAATTCCCCCTCGGAATTATTCCCCCTCGGTCATCGGTTGCCACCGGTCAGCTAGGGGCTGCTGTTAGTTGATGTAGTATACCAAAATCACTTGTCGTCCGACAAGTGATTTTGGTATACTACATCAACTAACAACAGCCCCTAGCTGACCTCCCCCGGCCTTGTCAGTTCCCCCCTCCCGGAGTCTAGAGTCTAGGTTAAGCACTGCTGTAGAGGCCTTGGCACCCCCTGTCCTTTTCCGAAACCCAGGCGGCGCCACTGACGATGGCAGAGCGCTTGGATTAATTAATTTTCTTGAGGCCATAATTGGTCGACCGGCGTAATGTCTCCGGTCGCAAGGCTCTCTCGGGAATTCGTAATTTTGAACGCGGACATTAAGACGTGAATTCTAAACTCGCCGCCGTTTGCTCAGTCGGAGTCTTTCATGGACTCATTGAAAGGAGACTTTTATTCTTTTGATCTTTCTTTTGACGAGATGGCGATCTACATAACCAACGACAAGCCCTCCTCTGAGACAGAAAGAGAGAGAGAGAGAGAGAGAGAGAGAGAGAGAGAGACAGAGACAGAGACAGAGACAGAGACAGAGACAGAGACAGAGACAGAGAGAGACAGAGAGAGACAGACAGACAGACAGACAGACAAACAGACAGACAGACAGACAAACAGACAGACAGAGACAGACAGAGACAGACAGATAGAGGGACAGACAGACAGAGGGGCAGACAGCGACAGACCCTCGACTCGACAATTCGCCGCCTTGATGTTCAACGAGAGGTTTTAATGGCAAACAACAAAAGTCACAACAAGAACAACCTCACAGAGTCCATTCGTTATCACCAACAATAGGCTGTAATGTCTTCATATCGGACAGGGACAAACTAACAAAAGAACATCGTACAGAAGATGGCGCATTATAAAGGTTAATGACGCCCGTCATTTAGTAAGTCAGTCATTTTATCGCTTTGACGGCGGAGGTCCGTTGTGCCAATTTCATGTAAACATGTTATGTGTGTTGTGGCGCTATAGGAGTTGATTGATTGATTGATCGATCGATCGATCGATTGATTGATTGATTCGGTGTTTTTAGGAATCTGGGCGTCGACGGAATAGACGTTTGGCGAAATCACGAGACCTACGTCGTCGGTCAGCAGCAGCAGCAGCAGCAGCAGCCGATCTGCCAGGTGATCAGCGGACTGTCTCCCGGTCAGACCCGGTTCTGTCGGATGTACGAGGACCACATGTCGAGCGTCAGTCGCGGAGCGGAGCTCGGCATCAGAGAATGTCAACGCCAGTTCAGAGACAGAAGATGGAACTGCAGTCTCGTGAAGGATGGATCCGTCTTCGGTCACGTGATCGACCAAGGTCTGAGTCGCTAGTGTCAAGATGGCGAGAAATGATGTCTTAATACATCAGTAGGATTACTAGTCAATTTTAGTGGTAGTACACAAGAAACGAAGTATTATGGAGCGCAAGAACTATAGTAGTAGTAGTAGTAGTAGTAGTAGTAGTAGTAGTAGTAGTAGTAGTAGTAGTAGTAGTAGTAGTAGTAGTAGTAGACTTCCTTAGCACCATTGTAGTAGTATATCAGTACTATAGAACAGTGCTTAATCTAGGCCGTTTCCGGGGGGAATTACCCTTTTCCCCCGGAAATTTCAAATTCGCCCCCGGAAATTTTGGAATGCTACATGGACTAACAGCGGCCCCTAGCAGAATTCCCCGGATTTGTCAGTTTCCCCCGGCTTTTTCAGTCCCCCCCGTAGTCCAGGAGTCTAGATTAAACACTGATATAGAACCCTAGCACTGTTAAGCCACCTGGAAAAATACTAATCCGATACTGACTGAGAGACTTAAAATACGCATGGATGAATATATCTTCTGACGAATAAGCTGGATTCAGAAAAGAGCGTTACGATCGATAGCAGAAAAAGCAAGACGGGAAAATGCGAAAGTATAGGGTCTACAACTGTTTTGTATCTCTGTCGATTGATAATACATAGGCTGTTCCTTTTAGCATTAGGGCCTACTTTGATTGGATTGTTTAACTTGCATTCGATTTTAAAAAGGCTGAATAAAACAAGTATAGAAAGGTAATATTTTTATATCTTGGTGCAGAAGTTTCCAGTTTTTAAACCAATAAATCATAAATGCGTGTACGGTTATCCATTGCGAATAACGGCCTTTCTGGTTCTCTGTCGTCTCGTATTATTATTTTGATGTCATTGAGAAATAAATGATTCTTCTTCTTCTTCTTCTTCTTCTTCTTCTTCTTCTTCTTCTTCTCTGTGTATGGTTATCCATTGCGAGTAACGGTCTTTCCGTGTGTCTGTCAGCCACCAGGGAGACTGCCTTCGTGCACGCCGTCCTGGCGGCCGGAGTCGTCCACGCCGTCGGCCGGGCGTGTCGGGACGGCGACCTGGCCGTCTGCGGGTGCAGTCGACGACCGAGACCGAAGACCCTGGAAAGCGACTGGATCTGGGGCGGATGCGGCGACGATTCCGACTACGGATACAGGTTCTGCGTCGGATTCGTCGACCTGCGAGAGAAGGAGAAGAACTATCCGAGGCGATCGAAGGAACTGGCGAGGATGCTCATGAATCTGCACAACAACGAAGCCGGACGAAGGGTATAACATAGGCTACATACATACATATACAGTAGCCTAGATACCTTTGCAAAGAGTATAGTAGTGGCCGAAAAAATTAAGGCACCTCACGATATTTGACATTCTATCTCATATCTGGCATGTTTCTTATTGCTAAGGACACCTCACAAATAATAATAATACATTCATAATACTTGAATGAGAAAATCTCATAGATAAATAGATAGGTAGATAGATAGATACATACATACATACTTGCATAAATAAGTACATGCGTATATACATACAACATGCACACATACATAAGCACATACATACATAGATTTACATATATACATACGTACGTACATGCATACATACCTAAATACACATATCTACATACATAAAATATACATACATGCATATCTACCTACCTACGTACATACATACGTACATGCATACATACAGGGTACATATAATTCGCTGGACTAAGGTAGGTGAATGAAAGGAATAAAGGAATATTTCATTTATTTTGTCGTCAGAAAATCTCTTTCGAAATTCGATTCGAATTTCGGAGTGATATTCTTTGACGCGTTTTGTCGGCGTTGTCAATTTGTTGCCATCTTTTTCGAACATCGAACAAAGGATCAATTGTCGTACGACCGGCGGCAACCGATGCGGTTGAGGGCAAATCTTCACGGTTGATTGAACCCCCGCTGCTACCGACCGAAGATCGAGACAACCGGAGCACCAAAATGACCCCTGTCCACTGACAGCTGAGGTGAAATTACAGGCTAGAGAGTGACCGCTATCATAGCACGATCTAACCTGGAAAGAATCTAGATAAAAGCTGAAAAAGAAGACCAGGGGACAAAGAACACGTGTATCATGAAAATTAAATTGAAGTTGCTTCTAGCACGAAATTATCCTTTGAAATAATAAACCAGAAAACCTCTGTATAAGATGAAAGGACAGTGATGGGTAGGTTGAGATGAAAAGTTTGATCCGATAAAAGATTCACGAAGAGTTGATAGAACGTGCTTCAAATTGAAGGCCGAGTGTTAAAGACCCGGAAATCGGAAATTCAGGAATTGTAGCTTGACAGAATTGCCCGAAACAAAAATGGATGCTGTCAGTGGCGGTTCCACCATGTTGATGACTGGGGATGCATCCCCTCCCACCGGGGGTTCCGGATGACCTTTTTGGCTTGTCAGCCTATTTTCCGGGGAGTTTTTAAAACATTTTAGTGACAATACTGCGAATGGCCTTTGTTTGCTTGCCGACCTTTTTTGGCAAGGTTTATTAACATTTAGTGGGCAAAATACTAACAATGACCTTTTTTCTTTCTTACTTTTTTCGTCTTCACTTTGTATCCCCCGCCAACTTCCCATACATTTTTTTCACCACCCCCCCTCCACCAAGAATTTCTGGAACCGCCACTGGATGATGCTACAACTCGAACTGCGGGAGAAAGAGAAAGGATGGAACAAAGCCAGAGAGATAGATAAAAATGCTGTAATAGAGACTGGCAAATATATTCGGGGAAACACAAAAATAGAGACTGATTGTTAAATGAATGAAAAGCTTTAGAAAGGCCAGCTTCTGTTGCCGAAGAAATGCGTCTTCTGGTCTTAAAAAGCAGCGTTGTATATTGGCCAGCTGTTTAGGCCGCAATTCGACAAGAAACCAGATGAAACCCAAGCCTACTGTAGATTCAGCTTCGAAAGAACTCTTGAACAACAACAACGGCATATCAAGCGCTTCAACAATCATTTACCAGTGATGACAAAACACCACAGGGCTTAAATCGGCGAAGCTTTTTCCGCCTAAACGATCAGCAGAATCACTGATGCGGGAAAATATGTACAGTACAGTACAATGTACAGTAGGCCCCTATTGAGCAAACAGTGAAGCGAAGGCGAAGCTGAGATAAGCGAAAAGACTCAACGGAGGATCAAAGAGAAAGCAGATATATATATCTGCTCTCTCTCTCTCTCTCTCTCTCTCTCTCTCTCTCTCTCTATATATATATATATATATATATATATATATATATATATATATATATATATATTTTATGCCCTCGGTACTTCATTCCCGAGGGACTTATGATAAAAAATTGTCCGGAGACCTGAAATTATAGTGTGCTAGCTCTCGTTCGGTTGCAAATTGGAAAATGTTCCTCGGAATGCGATGGCGTTGAAACGCTGAATCGTGACGGATATTCTTTGAAATAAGTAGTTTCCTTCTCTCTTGTCCCCGGATTGAAGGGCAATGAGTCGACCCAAATCTTTGATGAAGCAGAGGGCGTCGTTGTTTATGGGGCCAAATGTCTCAAATGCCAGCGGCAAGAAGATGTGGGTGGATGAGAGGGCCTGATATTTTGATGTCTTTCTAGCCGCAGCTGCTTCTGCGGCGGCTCCTGCTGCGAGCGCTGTGGTTGGCAGATACGTGGGGGCAACTGTGTCTGCCACGGTTGCATCCCAGATCAGGCTTCGCCCTGTCCGCCACGGGATCAGGGTCATGCCGTCTGGTCTTTTCCCATCGGTTCGGCAGAGACCAGGCGGCTCCTTGATAGCAGGGGTCCCAGCCCTAACCAAGGCCCTCTGAACTAGGTCGTTCAGCAAGCAGTGTCGGGGGACACGACCTGGACCTAGATGACATGAGAGCCCATGAGCGCCGTCCTCCGAGACCATAGCACCGCAAGGGCAAATGTGCTTCTCGCAGATTGTGGCCCCTAGCCGTAGACCGACGACGACTCTGATCGTCTCGTCGTCCATGCGAAGGCCACAACTGGTGATTGGAAGTGCATGGAGCCAGTCGCTAGCGTGTCGTGTTGAGACAGCTCGCAGACGGGCTTGATGGTATTGCCCTTGATGGGTCTGGAGTAGATATGCTACTTCCCTTTGAATTAGAGGACGATCCCAGGTGCTCTGCTTGGTGAGAGAGCCGGACGTTGGGCTCGGCAGCTGACTCATGGAGGACCACTGGTTCCTGACTTGCAATTCATGTGCGTCGGTGCTTACACAGGCTTTCTCTAGCATGGAAGACTGGAGGGGTCGGGTGCCTGCAGCTGAAGCCAAGAAGGCAGACGGTGCAAGCATGGACACCCGACGAATCCCCAGACCTCCATCCCTAATGGGTAGCGTCGCCTGACGCCACTGGCTGTCCGAAAGCTGAATGTTTAGTATGCTGTTCAAGCCCTCGCGCATGGAATTAAGAGCAAGCGACTGAGGGCCGTCTGTAATTCCGCAAATTCAGCAAAGTGGCGTCTTGAACACTGACCCGCGAAAACCGGTCCAGGGATGTGTTAGTTATCGGCAATGGACCTCTGTGAATGGCTTCGCATTTGTCGTGGTTTAAGGACAGCCCCAAATTTTTACACCCTCTTTCAATGGCTGTGATGTCTGCTGCGACTATATTTGTGGGCCCGCCTAGAGTCAGATCGTCGAGGTAACCCACCGTGAAGGTTGCCGATAGGTTTTTCAGGATGTTCTGAAGCGGAAGACAAAAGAGTAGAGGGCCCAGTGGATCGCCCTGCTGTGGGCCTAACTGAGACTGTACTGCCAAGCTGCCAAACTTAAGGGAGCTGGGCTCGCAGTACGACAGTTCGCAATAGGCCGACAGCTCTGGTAGGAGCTGTGCTAATTCGGTCAGCATGCTATCTCGGAACATGCTGTTGAAAGCATTCGTGAAATCGAGTTTCACGAGGATCTGATCTTCCGGCATGTCTGCGAGAAAGCGTCTGGCCGAGTGCACTGCGGCCTCGCATCCTCCGGGACATCCCACGCCTACCTGTTGGGGTGTGAGATGTTTAGTCACCCTAGGCATATATATATATATATATATATATATATATATATAGAGAGAGAGAGAGAGAGAGAGAGAGAGAGAGAGAGAGAGAGAACATGGACGCCCACACATTGGGGCAAGAGGGGGCACTTGCCTCTCCCTGGAAAATGCAAATCTATTTTTGTAACTAACTAGGCTATATTTTGCATTTAACTAATATTTTCACACTAAAATCACTACTGATACACAAAGTGAAACTGAGAAACAAAGTGAAACTGAGAAACTTAACTTTGACTATAAGAACTCTGGAATATAATATATCTTCTATATCAACCGTGACCATTGCCCTCCCCTGGAATAATTTCTGTGGGCGCCACTGAGAGAGAGAGAGAGAGAGAGAGAGAGAGAGAGAGAGAGACAGACAGACAGACAGACAGAGAACGATACGTGCTCGCTAATAACAGTTGCCCGGCGAGATGCTCTGTGGCGATGATCATGACTGACTTAATGTACTGAACACAGAATGTGTTTTCTACTTGATTTAATCGGAAGAATATTTGAAGCGGTATAATTTTATGAACACTTAGGCCTATATATGCATACTTAATATTCAATACACACAGCCTAGGCACGCCATTGATTGCAGAGGATTGCATTACTGCTTCGAATTAAAATTCTAAACTGGCATGTTGAACACATTGAAGCAGTTTCACTTATTGGAAAGTCGAAATGTCGATGAGAATAGCGCTTTCGCGTTGCTATGTTCTGCCGCTGACGACGACCGAAGTGATAAACTTTCTGCTTAGTTTCTTTGCTCTAATGAATTGCCATGCTTTTCGTAAAGCTGTGTTTAAAATGAGCAAGTATACATGTATGTATGTATGTATGTATGTATGTATGTATGTATGTATGTATGTATGCATGCATGTGTGTATGTATGACTGAATGCAGACTCTGCTAGACTGGAAAGCACCTACACCTGTGCGTGCGATAAAATGCCCGACCATGCAAAAAGAAACAGTGAAAAGCAGTTATATATCATATTACGATATAATATAAATCTAATTTGTGCTCAGGTCAGAGTTAACCCTATGCGTCCCTTTGGAACACTCACTTCGTTTTACCTACTTCGTTTTATTTACGGAATTACGATACACAACTAACAACTACTGTAGGCTACTTGTATGTACAGGTAATTCATGTTGTGGTCCAATATCACTTCGTAAAAATAAAAATTTATCATCTTTTAGATCTGGTCTTAAAACTTACCTGTTTGACTTGGCTTATCCCCCTTAGATTGCTCCCCCGCTGTTATGACTGATCTTCCGGATTGACCTGGCTCTAATTCTATTTGGATTTGGTGCGCCATCGGCTGATGCCCTGGGCATTATGATAGTGGCGCCATAGAAGTTTATTGATTGATTGATTGATTGGTCCAATAAATAGCCTATCCATCTACATGTATAGGCCTATACATTATACATATCCATAAATAAGTAGGTAAGCAACGAGACAATACACGTATAAATGAAGTGTTCTGTTCGACTTTTGTCCGAAAGGCGATTGCCAACTACGCGCGACCGGAGTGCAAGTGTCACGGAGTGTCCGGCTCTTGCAGTCTGAAGACCTGTTGGCACCAGATGCCCTCGTTCCGCGAGACCGGTGACCGCCTCCTGGACAGGTACGACGCCGCAACGGAGGTGAAGTTCAACGGCCAGGGGACGCGCCTGGTCCGGTCGGAGTCGCGGTCCAATCGCCCGACCCCGGAGGACCTCGTACACGTCGACCGGTCGCACGACTTCTGCGCTCCGGACCCCGCTGCGGGGTCCCTGGGCACCGGCGGCCGGCGCTGCGACCGGCTGTCCCCGGCCGCCGACGGGTGCGACCTCTTGTGCTGCGGCCGCGGTTACAAGACGTACACGGCGAAGACAACCGAGCGCTGTCGGTGCAAGTTCCACTGGTGCTGCTACGTCAAGTGCGAGACGTGTCAGCGGGTGACGGACGAATACCGATGCAAATGACGCAAAGTATCTACCTGTCTGTCTGTCTGTCTGTGTCTGTTTGTCTGCCCTATCGCTTGTACTAACATCTTTTGATAGGTCTACTCTCTTAGCAGCAGATCTGACTGTCTATCGATGAATGGATTGACGGAAGAATGGACGAGTAAAAAAATTACATGTGAATTGTTTATGCATGAATGGATGATAGATGGAAGTTTCAAATTATGATGATGATGAGGAGGAGGAGGAGGAGGAGGAGGAGAGGGAGAAGGAAGAGGAAGGGGCGTATGCATATTTCCCAATTCAGTTGCATACCTAGGGTATGGCATGTATAGAGCAGATGCCCTGAGGAGCGCAGAAACAGTGATCTTGCTCTCTGCTCAGCGTAGAAAGAGAAGAAACCGAGAAAACTGACCTTGAGGAGCACATCATAGACCAGTTCACATCATTAGAAGCAAGAGAAGCGCATTTGCAATTTTAATCTCGTGTCAATAATAAGCTTATGTCGTGATTTGTTAATCAAAGATTTGTTAGCCTGCTAATTTAAATTTCTGACCTCCCTGCCATGGGTGCCGAATGCCTTACCGTATAGGCCTACCCCTGTTTTCAGTGTGTTGTCAAGATCATATTATATTCTATTAAACTCTTTCGTTGTCTCGCTTCATCAGCTTTGCCACCGCCCGAACTAACATCTTAGGGGCTGTCCATTAATTACGCCAACAATTTAGAGGGGTTGAAAAAGTTTGAAGAGGGGTTCAAGAGAAGTTGACCTCAACAATTTTACTTTTTGCAAATAATAAAAAAATAGGAAATTTCGTAGAATACTACCTATTACAGTGAAAAAAAGCATGGCAAAAAGGTCATCACCACCACATTTTGACACTCGATGAGCAAAAACGGGAAAAATTGTAAAAATGGTCATCACCGCAAAAATAATAACCTTGTTATTGGGACCTGTCATTGATCTTGGGGCAACAGTTTTTGATATAATTATAGGGGTAACTGAAAGTTGACAGGGGGTCAAAAATTGCCCAAAAATTGTTGACATAATTAATGGACAGCCCCTTTTGATACTCTTTGGCAGCAGATCATAAGTTAGAGACAAGTGTGCACATCCAGTGCGTTTAAAAAAATCATTAAAGCATTAAGAATTTCAGGCCAGTATTTTAATAGTCACGACACTTTGCCTGACTGTCAATGCATTCACCCATGGGCGTAAAACACGTGGTGGACGGCGGGGAACGGTCCCCCTAATAATTAGTAAAAGGGGGACGGAGTATCAATTATCTCACCCTCCCCCTTGGTTTGTGCCTTATGGTGAAATCTGGTAAAATCACTCATTGTGGATTACCATTTTTTCTTTTTTTGCTCGTCAAGACTCGATTGTATGACCCCCAATGTTGACGCCAGGTTTACGCCACTGCATTCACCCGCCCCATTTCAAATGCTTGCTCAGTCATGTGAAGCGACTCAAGCGAGAGAAACGTCAAATATTACGTCGCTAGAGGCATAGGCCTAACTGTTGGATAATTAATTATAGGCCTGATCTAAATTCTGAGAAGGAATTTTAACAGAAATTTTCAAAATACGATTGGTCAAAACACTGATCTGACCAGAGCACCTGAAGAAGAAGAATTTATATGCGCCATTTAGGCTTAGCGAATTTTAGTTGACAAATTTCTGATATAAGCTCTTATGGTCCTGACGAGCAAAAAAAGGTCGTCGCATTACTTCTTGTTTATTTAACTAACCCCAAAACACGATTTTGGCGCCCCTCACCTCGCCCCCTCCTGGGCATATGCCCCCTCGCTACGCCTCTGTATAGAAATTTATGAAATTTTACTTACTTATTTAGATATAACTACAATGTTCATTAAACAATAGAAAGTGTTACATCTTTCGATTGTTCGTAGTCAGTAGAAACTCGGATCATATACGTAAGTTGTACACTTAGAAAACAAGAATAAAATAATTGAAGGTAACAATAAAACCAAGATTCTTATTAACATGATTAGTCAGATAGCATGCAATTACCTCAATGATGTACCCGGTAATCAGATACCTAGATACGACAAAACATCCGCTCCTCGCCATTAATTAAGCACATTTTCACATGAATTTTTGATCATCATTTATGAAATATCGTCAGTTAATTAATTAATTAAAAGTGCCTTTTAAATAGCGCAATGAATTGCACGCTTTTTAAACTGGAAATGGCAAACATGCATAGACAAACCTTTAAGATTTACTGCAAGCAAGCCGTAAAGACCGAGTGGCTAAAATGTTCGTTTAAGTAGTTGTCGGGTCAATTGATCGCAACAAATTGACCGCGTAAAACTGATCGCGAAGTGAATTGGTCGCGAGAAGATTGACCGCAGGCCAATTAATCGCAATATTAACGAGAACTATTAGCCATTATATATTATCATTGATCGCCAACATTTTCATTCGCTTAATTTGGGACATTTTTTAGATTGTTTTTGGTTTCTTTTTTAAAACTAGCATTTCTACCGAAAATCGATTAACTAGTAAAGGAATGCTTTGGTCTTTTACAACTCAATTTATTAACTACACGTTGACGATTAATTGTCTCGCGACCAATTGATTTCGCGATCAATTTTACGCGGTCAATTTGTGTCGATCAATTGACCCCGAACCGTTTAAATAGTATGCCTGCGTAAACATTAGCAGTTTAGAATCTAGGATTGCATTCTCAAAATGCCGGATATCCTGTGCTGCCTCCTAGATTGCATTGGCTGCAGGAGGGATTCTTACGGATACCTCCCTTTGTAGAGCTCCCTTTTCCCACAGTGGGAGTGTGCGTGCGTGGATATCCTCTGATATCCAAATCCTCAGTGAAGAGTAGTTCTACCTGCAGGTAATAGGCTTTCGACACTTGTAACTGACCATAAATGTCGCGAAAGAAAAACGGGTTGTCATCACTATCGTTAACGTCCAGCTTTAACAGGCGCGGCTGGCAGAAGAGGTCCGCTGTCGAACCAGGCCTGGTCATCACAAGCGTGACGTAGTGATTCTGACCCCTCATGCAATAGTAATCGACAAAGTATAAGTTCGGTGCCTTGCGTAGCATTTCTTCTGCCTGAATGCATATACGAACGGGTCCAAAGGCTGATTGTCGCATTGGTTCCCCATTTGTTCCCCGTTCGACGGTTGCCATGAAGAACAGTCCTTTGATTTGAAGGTTGATAGGCGACGCAGGATCTCCGCTGTTGTCCTTGTCGTACACACGCATGATACCTCTTTCGCTGTTCATGACCTCCTCAAAATACTCGTAGGATTTATTGCGGTATAGAAAATAGCATGGGGAACTGCCTTGTCCTGCCGTGTGGCGTTTCGCCATGGAATGTAGCTTTCTGATATCGTCAATGGTTAACTCTGCGAATAGAATATTGCGATGCTTATTTAATGTAGTCTAATCATCAATTAATTATATTTTGTATTCTCGATTCATTTATGCTTAGAGACAAGAATAGACCGTACTATCATAGATGTAAAAAAACATAGGAAACATTATATTTAAAAACGTTACAAGATTTTAAAAAGGTTGGATAAAAAACGTTACTGGTGTTTTCTGAGCATGGGCGTCCGCAGAAATTTGTCCATGGGGGTGCAAAACAAGGTTTTGTGACGAAAGAAACAAGTAATTTTACTTTTTATAACTCCGCAATTTTTCCATGGGGTGCAATTGCACCCCCCTCCGGACGCCCATGTTTCTGAGCGAGATTAATGAATGTACCTTACCCACCCACTGTGAATAAACAATCAAGTCGCACTATGCAAAACGACTGTGAAATGAAATAGACAGCAATAATACTGGCATAAATTGCTTACTTTATGTTGTAAGTAAAGCTGCATGACCTGCTAATAAGCAAATTACTATATTCTATAGCTAAACAGCAGAAAGGTAATTAATCAGCTTCTGGTTTCAGAAAAATCTGTGTTTTTATTTTGCCAACGTTTTTATAAAAAAAAGTTGGCAAAAATGAAAAGCGCTAAAAAACGTGGGGAAAATAAAAAAACGTAAAAAACGTTTATTAGATCTATGGGCCGCCATATGATTAAGGCGCGTGTTATATCTACGAATGTTTAAACTTAAAGCACTCCCATTAGTTTTTACATAATTTGGATCTAGTCATCCATGTATAATATTCAGTAGAAAGTCAAAGGTAATCCCGCACTCGAAAGAGTGTATGGTCCGGCCCTGATAACCGTGTACTAGGCAACAATGGCGGCTCTAGAATTTGGAAAATTGGGGAGTGGCGTTGGGGTGGCAACTTCTGAGGATGGGGGGGCCAATTATTGTTCATAAATCAGAGCATCCAGGAAGAACATCAACCGAATACAAAGTTGCATACTTGAACAACTTGTATAAAAGTTAGTGTCTAATACCTGGATTTCATTGCATTTATTTTTGAAATTTTTTATTTTAAATATTACAATCACTCAGTCATGAAATTATAGCTGTAATTTTACAGTCGACTAAAAAGGATCGGCTAGCAACAATATTGACATAGACCCAGTGGCGTAGCTAGGGTATCGGGCCCCAGGGCCAAAACATATTAATGACGTCCTTCAAATTCCGAAAAATCTTGAACAAAAAAGGCCGTCACTTATTTTCCTTCGGTCAGTGCCCCCACAATCTGCGACAAAAACCCTGACGAGCAAAAAAGGTCATCTATTTCAATACGAGTCGAGTGACTATAACGTGTTTATCTTTTTCCTGTTTGCTTCTTTTTTGTTGCACCAACCCCAAACCCGATTTTGGCGTCCCCACCTTGGCGCCCGGGGGCGGCTGCCCCCTCGCTACGCCTCTGCCTAGACCAGTGGTTCTTAACCTTTCTATGATCACGTACCATTGCAAGCATGAGAGGATGAAGTCCCCCTACCAGCCCATCTTATCTAAGAACTAAAGTTTTTATGTTGCGCAATATATCGAAAAAATTATAAACTGTAACATACATCTGTCACAGATTGTGCACCTGCTAGAAAGTGGGGGGAGCCATTCAATAGAGGGGCACCGGCCCCCGGGACTCCCTATGGAGCCGCCACTGCTAGACAAGCAGGGACGCATGTGGCTTACTACAACTACTACTATTACTATACCTGCTTTGAATCTTGTAGTTTCGTTTAGGCCAGATCCTTCGACTTGCACTTCGTAGGAATGTCCAGGTTGAAACTGAAGAGGAAACTCGTATCTCTGCTCAGTGCGACCAGTCGCCGGAACGTTAAATTCCCGCGGGAAAGAATATACAACAGGTCCCGTGGGCGAGGAAATTTTTTTGACCGTTATTTTCCACGCAGCGTTGTACAAATAGCGAGCGTTGCCGTCGGATATGACAACTGTTGCTTGATGAAACGTTGCTCGCTCAACTTTGATCGAGCGTGAAGCGACAGTTGTAGCACGACCTACTCTTGATAGGTCTAAATATATACTTCAAAATGCATGTAGATACATTTCCAGCTTATTTTGGTGATAGGCTTGAAGACGCAAAGACAATCAGAATTATATTAAAAGAATCTCTTATACGCTAGTAATACTTCATATTCTAGACCAATCTTTTCACTATCGATCGCGACAAGACATTTGTCAGATTAATTAGCGTTACGAATGGATTTTGAGATAAAGAAGAAAACAGATGAGCTACTAAAGGAAGACCAAGAAGAATATATGCAGTGCTGAAAGTCAGCTGAAACGCGGCGGAACGGAGCTCCGGCACCTTTTTGGACCATGAAAATGTTTTTCCTTGTCAGGGTATTCCAAGAAGAAAGAATTATAAGAACGACATTTTTTGCTTGTCAAGGCTTTTGGTGAGCTCCTGCACCTTTTTCACAGACTTCCAGCACTGAGAATATGGATAGACGACATCAAAAATTGGGAATCGAAAACTACGGCATGATGAAAAGAAATGACGGAGACCTACTCAGATGGAAGAAGATCGTGACCGACAATAAATAGTGACAACCTTCGAGTCAGAGACAGCACACATGATGACAGAGACGTAGCGTCCCAATGGCTCTACTATGGCTCTAGCCATGGGCGGCACACATGATGGGGGCGGCACATTTTGGAAGCGACCTTTTTGTGTTTGTAGGGTTGTTGAGGAGTTTTTGGCGAAGGCGAAGGGGGCGGCAGAATGTAGAAGGGGCGGCAAATTCAAATTCAGTGACGACGACCAACTTCTGTTTTTGCTTGCTTGTCGGGTTGTGTCGAAGAGGTTTAGCGAAGAGGCGGCAAAATGGCAAAATCAGCGGCGACGCCCTATTTTTTGCTTGTCAGCTATAGTAAGATGAAATTGGGGCGGCATTTTTTCCAGGAGCCATGGGCGGCACAAGTGCACGCTACGCCACTGCGTGATGATGATGATGATGATGACGATGACGACGATGACGACGATGAAGATGATGAATCATTTAGTTGTCGAGACCAAACTGATTAACATTAGATGACAAACATTAACAAAACAAACAATAGATGATAGTTTAGAGCGCAGTCTGATCATAACGAACTATGTACCACCACCACTACCATCATCATCATCACTCATCAGTATAGTATTCGTTCAAGAAAAGTGTAGATTTATAAATCAACTGTGTTTTCTAAGCAGTTCCTAAGTAAGTAAGTAAAATCTCGTGGATTTCTATAGCGCCTTGGAAAGCAGCACAACAGTAGCTGCTTATTTTTAGGCGCTCAGCCATTCTTAAATTAACTATGGGAAAGATATATGATCAACCAGGCAATAGTCAACATCCAAAGGGCAGTGAGGCTAGGTTTGTTACAGCTATGGAGGAAATGATTTTAGAAAAGGGAAGGATTTAAGCTTAGACCTGAAGACTAGAGGAGATAATGCAGGAATTATAGGAAATGAGGATTCAGATTTTATTGTTTTAAAGTGTTCAAGTCTACGGAGGGAAGCTGGGATGGAGTTCCAAAGTTCAGGTGCAGCGTATGAGAAGGAACGGTTGCAAATTTTCAGGGATGACTGATTCAGTGGGCGTGACAGAGTGAGATGAGATGATGAACGTGTGGGTCGAGGAGGCTGAGGGGTTAATAGTGATCTAAGGTAGACAGGTTTTGATGACTGAAGTGAGCTATATGTAAGTGTTATTATCCTGTATACTACTACTTCGAGTATTCAATGCTGTCGATGACTACGTATATTGTATAAGCTTTAGTATGATCGAACCAGAGGACACAGCATGATACTGTTCAAGAAACGGGTTGGGAGACACAAACAGCACTTTTTTAGTGCAAGAGTGATGGACAGATGGAATGAACTGGATGAGGGGATAGTAACGGCTACAACTGTAAACGAGTTCAAAATAAACCTCAGTATACTAGTTTAGGATATTAGATTGGACGGGAACAACAGTGGTTCTCACACAGGGCAGTCCCTACTGATTACTGAGCCACTTTAAACCTTGTTATATTATATTATATTATATTATATTATTTATAATTCTGTCGATTCATAACGTATTCTCTATAACTCGTATTGTTAAAGTAGACCATTTCACCTCGATGTGCAAGTGTTGATGCAGAGATCGGAGTTCGAGGTGTTCGTTCTTCCAATTGCAAATCTCTCAGTAAGTTATCGAGAGCAGACCCAGCTGAAAAACAAAATTAGTAGGCCAGAAATGTCGAGCGACTTTTCCAGGCAAGAATTTGCGTTAGTTTTGCCTCAAGAATATCAAGGAATTTATGATAATGACTGGATTCTAGTAAGTAGGATTTCTCCAGTGATTCGTTCTAGTTTGCGGTCGGCTTTGGCGATAATATGACCTTGGCTATGAGACCACGCTGAAAAGTATTTCTAATCTCTCTTCGCCTCTCACAATTGAAACTGATGTTCATTAAACGACTGCACATAGTTTGAAATTGAAAGATCTGGGCAAAAGTACAGTAAGCAACATTATTACCATTAGCTTCACAAACGGAATAGTCGCAAATACTTCTTAGCTATCTTGGTCTTCAGTCAATTGATATAGAGTATCATCGATAGATAGCTTTATATCAGGGGTGTAGCCAGGAATTTGATTCAGGGGGTATAATGTAATTTGAGCGGGGGCATCAAATTTAAAACTTTGAAAATCTTAAAAATCACATTTAAAATTTTAAGGTAGTCTGATTTTTTTGTTGGGGGGGAGGCATATATACCGAGATACCCCGTCGCTACGTACCAGCTTAGTATTCTAGAAATGTGGTACTAACATTAGCATACGCATTGTTCTGACTATTATGATGGTCATCATTTTTGTCGTCGACTTCATCGTCATCATCATCATCATCATCATCATCATCACCACCACCACTCATCGCTCTAGAAAAGCATAGGTTATAAATCAGCTGTGTTATCTTTGCGGTTCCTACCTCGAGCATTCAGTGTTGCCGTTGTTGATTTGCTGCAGACTACTTTGAACGCAGCGCCCTCTGTGGTTCCCGAGTCGCACACCTGAAGTCCATCGACTCTGATTCCATATTGAGTTCCAGCATTCATCTTTTCCATTGGAACCTGAAAGGATTGTTCGAAACCTGTGACCGGAACCAGGAATAGGCTAGACTTACTGGTGGTTCCAGCGGGTCT
The DNA here is from genome assembly GCA_018105865.1 of Metaphire vulgaris. Taxonomy (NCBI): domain Eukaryota; kingdom Metazoa; phylum Annelida; class Clitellata; order Crassiclitellata; family Megascolecidae; genus Metaphire; species Metaphire vulgaris. The sequence goes on along the minus strand of CM030833.1, from coordinate 3,490,253 downwards.
GGAACGAGGCGTCAGTGTAATCTGCCATCTTTCGATTTCACTCTGACCATAGGTTGTGTTTATCCGCAGCTCCACTTGGTTTCCACGAAGTTCAGCAATTGTCAGCGTAGGTTCAGTCGTGTTTGTGGGCAATTTACGTCCCATGACATCTGAAAGTTAATAATAATAGTAGTAATAATAATAGTAATTAGATTTTGGGTGGTTTAGCATTTTTGCAGTAGCCTATATACACAGTGGCGGCTCCACAAGGGACCTGGGGTGGCCCGTGCCCCCTATTGAGTTACTGGCCTCCCAGTGGCCCCCCTGTTGGGACCCTATACTTAATACTACATACCTAACAACAAATGGTTGCCCCCCATGATTAGAAGTTGCCACCCCAACGGCCCCCCACTTGTCAAATCCTAGAGCCGCCACTGTATATACAGTGCCAAAAGAGCACACATTAAATTTCAGTTCTTCATAGTTTTTTGTGCTACAATCAATATGTATAAAATCAAACTAACACATAAATAGGCTTACATAATCTAATATTCCATTACTTTTAAATGCATTCAGACTAGTAGCTGATACTGTATTAATGTCTTATCATCTAATTCGCTCCATTTGTCTACTACTCTGACACTACAGAAATTTAGCTTGTACCTCCCAACTAGGCTTTTAGACAGCATCGTATATGGTAGAACATTTTACGCTATAGATATTTGACTTGTTACTTGACTTATTTAATATTTTATTTACGTTCATCCGCCAACATCCTGTTTAAATTGTGCTCCGCGTTAAGGATTTGCTAAGGGTGGGCGAATGAACCAACACACACACACACACACACACACACATGCACGCGCGCGCACACACACGCACACGCACGCACACGGTAAGAAAACAACTGAAGCCTAAAAATCTGCTTTACGTGGTTACACATACCCAGGATTTGCGGTGAATAGCATTGTTCAACATTTCCGGAATCCTCACTAATCGCAGCAGCCAATGTTCCATCCTCCGTCAAGGCAACGTTCACAGTAATCTTCTTTCTGCGCGTCAGAGATTGAAGGGAGAGAGGCAATTTGAACAGACGCCGGAAACAATAAACAGTTTTGTTGCTTCCTTCGTAGAATGCGAATTCATGGCGATAGCAGTCAAAAACCAACGAATCATCCATAGGCAAAACAGATTCAAAGGCAGCCAATACTGTCATCTCAGTCAAACAACCAGAACCAATACCAACATTTTCACGTAAGCGAGGTCGGAAATCTAGAATTGAAATATCAATTTATTATAGGCCTAATAAATAATTATCCATAAAAATATTTTAAAAACGTCGTTCGCTGCTGTAGATTAGATCTGCAACAGAACAGACCAGACCAGACCAAACAAAAGCCTGTATGTGCTGCAGTGGTGTAGCGTGACTTTTGGGGGCCCGGGGGCATCTTTGCCATGGGGGCCCCAGAGTTTCGAGCTGACGAGCAAAAAAACGTTATCACCTCCTTTTTCATCCTGACGAGCAAAAAAAAAGGTCGTCAGCACATCATTTCTAGGGTTAGGGTTAAGAAGTCAGGATTAACCCTAACCTAACCCTAGCTTAGACCCCTCTTCGGGCCCCCTCCCCCGCCCGGGGCCCGGGGGCTGTCAACAAAGTGCCCCCCACGTTACGCCACTGCTGTGCTGTTTAAGCAACAGTATAGTAAGTTATCGTTATTATCATCGTCCTTATCGCCACCCAGTGGCGTAGCCAGGGTTCCGCAAAAGGAGGGGGCGCCAAGGCTTCTACAGACCGACATCTGCAGCAACGACTAGTGGGCTTGAGGGAGCTTTGTGAGCTATTTCAACTGGGTCTGGGGCGGGGTCGAAAAAAAATTGAGGGTGATATTAGCTTCAAATTTTGAATCTTGAAGCAGACTTTCAGACTAAGATAGCTATTGGCTCCCTGCTGCCATTGGAGAACTATTTCTTAATGATTCTTCAAGAAGCCTACACCTAGTCCTGGTCTAAATAGAGGGTCCCAGATCCTTGCCCTCTTTGTGACTGCACTAATGGCCATCAAGACAGACGCTCACACCCCATTTATTCAGACAAGGGGACTTGGGGAGTGTCGAGAGGTCCCCCGTCAGAGTCGCGAAACTCCCACGACTGGTTCCGGGAACTTCCGGCCCGAAGACGAGGCCGAGGCCCCCGTGGCTACGCCAATGTCACACCACATCTTCATCATTGGTCGTCGTCATCATCATCATCATCATCAGTAGCAGCAGCATTGTAATGTCTCTACTGTAGGCCCTATCATAAACTCTTATTCAAATGCGGAATCACTTAAACAATAAGGCATTAGAATGAGTTGGGGCCCATCCATATAGTACGTACGCACTGAGGGGAGTGGGGTTGGATTTTGGAGATTTTTCATATGTACGCTATGTGCAAAGGGAGGGGGTTGGTTTTGAAAATATGCCTTTATGCGTACACAGTGGCGGCTCCACAGGGGCCATGGGGGCTCGTGCCTTTATTGAGTGCCTGCCCCCCACTGGCCCCTGTTGGGACCCTATACTTAATGTTACATACATAACAACAAGTGGTTGGCCCCCATGATTAGAAGTTGCCACCCCAACGCCCCCACACTTGCCAAATCCTGGAGCCGCCACTGTGCGTACGTGCTATATGAATGAACCCTTTTATTATATGCCAGTTAACTTAAGATCAACAGTGGCAGCAGCAATGTAATGTCTACCTTTGAACACGTCAGTTGACCTTGGGCCGGGAAGATTCGAATGTTCCACTCTGCAAGAAACTTCATGAAGATTCTCATAGCATTTCGTATCTTCATCAGCAGCGGTCGTAAGATATTCGTTAAGAATCTTCATCTGTACAACAAGCTTGTGCGATGACGGTGTAATAGGAAGCAGCAGTTGAACAGGACTTGGCAGTCTGCGCCGTTCGGCCGTAAAAGTCCATTCCAAAGCTCCAATTTCATCCAAAACCACGAACTGAACTAGGGTGGCACGGTGGCATTCCGGTACACTCTGCCAGTTGGAAATGACCAGGAGACTGGACTTCGAATCGTGTGGATACAATCTTGCTTTGAATTCCTCGGTGTCATCAACACGTCCTAAGGATCTTAGCATCCTACGCCTATAAGCTGACTCCATGTCCATTCACCTGCTTTAAAGATAAGAAAATTGTACTGTTAAGACCATAACGGCAGTGACGTAGCAATGGGTTGTGCCGTCTCCGCAGTGCACGCCCCCCCTCCGGCGGCCAGAGGGCCCCTGCCAGGGAGTTGTAGGCCTACCCTACTTTTACTTTCAAAATCTATCGAGTATGTGCATATCTGGGATGAAAGAGTAAATGCTGACAAAGCCTAAAGTAGAACTACATGTACAATTGTACATGTCATGAACAGCGTACATACGCAAATGACTTCATAGTTTTATGTTCAGTAATATAAAAAGAAGAACACTAGTCATTGTAGATTATAAAATAGGATTTGAAGCATGTAAATATCGCAAAAGCGCCCAGTGTTTTTACTTTAAATCAAAGGGGGGAGGTTCCATGGGTCCACCACCGAAACTGTGCACAAGGGCCCCAAAAACCTTGTTACGCCACTGGACAACGAAAATTCAATAGCCTAAAGTTGTAGTCCAATGTCCCTCACCAATCCTCCATTGTCATGCCCATGATCGACGCCAGAAAGTTTGAAATGGAGAGTGGCTATACCCAGGCCTCTCTAAAAGTATTTTTGCCCTCGTTTTTAAACGAGGGTACTCAGGCCCGCCGAGAGGGGGCAAGGGGGCAAATGCCTAGGGACCCGGCGATCTGGAGGGTGCCCGGACGGGCCCGCAGTTAGGGTAAGGTTAGGGTGGAAGACGCAGGGGCGTTTGGGGCGCCCGTCAACAAGGTTCAAGACAGGCTTTAAGTTTTAACTGCTTCCCGAAAAGACTGACAAGAAAAAAGCAAAAAAGGACCCCGCGACTGTTCTGCCGGCATTTCTCTCGGCGGCCCTAAGGGGTACTAGGTCCTCCCCTAAATTTATCGCTGACCGGAATTTTGTGTTGTTGTTTTATTGGAGGGTGAAAGTTGGGTTTTGGGGGAACATTTCCCAGTCGATAATCGGCACATTGACCTTGTATTATGCTTTCAACGTTACACATTCTATGGCCTTAGTTATTGACGATGGTAACAATAGACAAAATAGACTGCGTAGCCTACATTGGTAATTGTGCTCTAGTCCTAACTCGCTTGAACTAGTAAACTCTCAGACTATTCGTACTGTTTAACTAAGAGTCCCTTGTCACAAGACTAGTTCTCAAGACACACATCCGTGTTTGGCGATCGTATAACTTTGTCTTTAACGCCCGACAGAATACAATTCTAAATCTATCATATCATATCTATCTATATAGCACCAGTTCTAATACCCAATGTATCAATCGATGGTACTTCAAAATCAATCCGAAAAAGATCCAGGTCATTCCAGAGATCAGTCAGAGGGAGAGAGAGAGAAAAAAAAGAGAAAGAGAGAGGGAGAAAGGGAGGAAGAGAGGGAGGGAGGGAGGAGGGGCGAGAGAGAGAGAAAGAGAACGAGGAAGTAGAGCCAATGAAGGGCTACACAGAGGGAGAAGAAGCAGAAGGAAAGAAGGAAAAATGATAAGGGTGAGCGGTGTTGTGAAACGAGAGATGGGGAGTTGGAGTTTGTCAGAAAAAGAGCTAGTGATTCGCATTGATTCAAAGTTTCAAAATCTGACTCATTTATGGGCAACGACCACTGGTAAAAGCAGCTTTGAAACAAGACTCTCATAAGGAAATTCTATACGCTAATCTACAGCGTCGTGTTAGTAACGCGCTTAGCATAACCCAGAGCCAAAGGCCGATAGTCGGGGCTGCCCATTAATTACGTCAACAATTTAGGGGGAGGGGGTTTGAAAAAGTTTGACAGTTGTTGACAGGGGGAAGGGGGTCAAGAGAAGTTGACGTCAACAATTTCACTTTTTACAAATAATCAAAAATAGGAAATTTCATGGAATACTACTTATTACAGTGGAAAAAATGCATGGCAAAAAAGGTCATCACCACCACATTTTGTCACTCGATGAGCAAAACAGGGAAAAAATGGTCATCACCGCAAAAAATAATAACCTTGTTATTGGGACCTGTCATTGATCTTGGTGGGAGGTCAAAAGTTTTTGACGTAATTATAGGGGGTAACTGAAAGTTGACAGTTGTTGACAAGAGAGAAGGGGGTCAAAAATTACCCAAAAATTGTTGACATATTTAATGGACAGCCCCTACAGCATTAAACCCATACCACAGATCCACCAACTAAGCCCCGATTCTATCTTATAGATGCTATTTCTATAATCTATGACCAGTGAAACTGCTCTCGAACTTAAGAAATCAAAATTATGTTTATTCGTTGTTGCTCTAAATTGAGCTCGTCTCTATTTTTGATACTTAGGGCTCGTCCACAAATGACGCAACGCGCCTGGGGGAGAGGGAGTCCGGACACTTGTTACAAAGTGTGACTAGGGGACGGGGGTTCCGTAAATGTGACGTAACACCAAATTTTTAAGTGACGACCTTTTTTTTTTGTCAGGGTATTCGGAGGGAAAAATACAGGGATGACCTTTTTGCTTGTCAGTATGTTTGGAGGGGGGGAAAATAGAAGGATGAATGACCTTTTTTGCTTGTCAAGACTTTTCGGAAGACGAAAATAGGGGGTCGGCCCGTTGTTACGTCATACTTTAGGGGTCTGACGTTTTGTTGCGTCGCGTTACGTGGGGAGAGGGGTAAAAAGTGCAAAATCGCGTTACGTCATTTATGGACGACCCCATAGGCCTACATTTCATGGCCGTTACAGGGGGTGATCGCGCAAAATTATGTCACTTTTATGATTTTATCATTCTGAATACGATAAATTTCGGCTTGTTTTTCTTCCACAGTGTCATTGCTTCTCATACTGATTCATAATTATATCATACTGATCTGAAATTGTATGGATGATTGATTTTTATGGATGATTGATTGATGCTTTTGTGTATTATTACGGAAGCTATTAGAGTGCATAATAATTAAGCTTATTTCTGTAATGATAAAATCTTGAACAACAACTTTCTTAGATCCAAGATCTGAGATTGATTCTCAATTTTGTCCAAATAGGATCAATCGTCAACTTTCACATCTCAAATCAAACGACAGAAGCAATTAAAATTGAAATAAATTATGTTTGATATTAACCCTAGAACGCATGAGCTTTCTACAAACGTTATAAAGCATGACGGGTCAAATTAATTGACCCCAAACAGCAGCCATGTATAACAAAGTTATAAAACTATTTATTTATTACATTACTAGGTGTTTACCCGTCAAAAATGACGGGGGGAGATTGACTGTTTTACCACCCGATTTTGTGCAAATGCAATCGGGGCGGCGCTGGGTTTTGTTGACTGGGTGGGTCTAATGCAATCTAGACAGCCAGAACCCGCCGGATCAGACTACCCTCACCCCCACCCCAATCAACATTTTTCTGCGTATTTGCACGATTTGCTTGGGTGCCCTGCACTGAGGCTGGGTGGGTCCGGACCCGCGGACACCCCCTTGCGCCGACCCTGAATGCAACAGGATTTTGCGCAATTAATTTCTTTAAATCGCCGCCTTTTCCTTCAACCGAGTTAACGCCCATTCGCAGGAATTTTCTGAAACTGGAAAAAGTCAAGGTAAGTGTACTGATTTGGCAGTGTCGAACGACATGCAGTGCTTGATTCTCTTGTTTGCTGTGCTGCTTTTCACGCCGAGCAACAGCCTGCTACTCATTCTCACTTGATTGTCGGAAAGCTCGTGAACGCTGAACTTTTTGTTTTGCACGGACGGTTAGAAAGAGGAATAAAAAAGCTAAACAATGCTGCAGACCTCATCTTTTTAGCTCTTATATAGCCTGAGATATACCAAATTTTAAAAAAATTGTAAACTTTCTCACAATTCAAAACTTTCACGAAATTCACCGATAATACTTATGTTCAAACATTGGGTCATCGGGTTAGAATTGATAGATCTTTGCCAAATGTCAACCGATTTTCAAACTTTTTGGTTTATTTTGTTCCTCTGACATCCCTTTACAACATTGCCGCTGACAAAAGTGGGGTTACCGCTGAAAATATTTTGCTAGGGGCTTTAAAATGTTTTTGGGGAGAGGGTGATATTTTAGGCCGTAAAGTGGACTCTACCCCAATTTCTTTGTTTTG
>CM030833.1:3443202-3482930 GCA_018105865.1 Metaphire vulgaris | reverse complement strand
AGCAAAATGTACATTGGTCATTAATCATTATCATAGTACACTGTACATCATAATGCAGAATGAATAATAGTAAGTCATCTCATTAAGGCATACAAAGTCCTAGTAAAAAGAAACAATCGACTGGCAGATGAATAAATTCAAGAGTATTCTGAAGAGATTCTAGAATTATTTTGAAATTAAAATACTCAAAATAAAGCAAACCACTTCTACATGATATTATTACTAGTAGAGCTTCTATATGCAATTTTAGTAATGCACTTGGCCAGAGGCGTTCCAAGAATTCTGATGAGGGGAGAGGCAGTGAAATCCTAAAAATTTTGACAAGAAAAAGTCAGTCTGTTTTTCACACAAGGATAGCGCTCAGACTCAGTAAACTCTGGAACTGCTGACAAGCAAAAACGGAGGGGCAGATCCATTCATCTGCAATGCAGAACCGCCCTGCACTCTGGCATAGTCCATGGTTATTCCATCATCATCATCATCATCATCATCATCATCATCATCATCATCATCATCATCATCATCATCATCATCATCATCATCATCATCATCATCATCATCATCATCATCATCATCGTCGTCGTCATCATCATCATCATCATCATCATCATCACAGTGGTCTTGAATATAGAAGAAATCCTATTAAACCACTTAAAAACCAGTTATTATTATTATCATAAAAGTCATCATCATCATCATCAGCGTCATCACCTGTATCAGAGTTGACAATGAATCAATGGGTCATGGATCAAATGAGTCACCATCATCATCATCATCATCATCATCATCATCATCATCATCATTTCTGCCTTGTAATGACGTTACTCTTGATTACAGGTACTTGTCATGTTAGCCATAATTTGATTTGCGCTGTGGTATTGTTTTGTAGAGTACCGGTAGTTAGGTGCTTTTATGTTTGACCAATCAACATTAATTTTGACATGGCTCTGAAAAGATATTATAGACACTCAAGTAAGTAAGTAAGTAAAACAAAATTCCTTAATTACCAGTGACCCAGAGGTCATGGGTCACTTGGGTCAAGGGTCAAGTGTTCAATGGGTCACATCGGTCCTGGGTCATTTTGAGTGACCCATTGCCCATCTTTGATCTTTATCATCACTCTTCAGTCAATACAATAGCAAATTCCAGAACTAGGCAATATTCTGACAGAGAAGCGGCCGCTATTGTGCATGGGAGAAGTCGTTTCTCCATACATCCGGGCATTCATCAGGAAGGTCACAGTCCAGCGGAACTCCTATTTACAACCAACCAAGAGACCTGTGTATATTATTATGCAGATGCCATTTCAAGCCGGCTTTGTATTATCCTCCTCCCTATCTTCAGAATCACTGCAATAGCACTTCCCATTCTGATTGACTAGGCCGCCCATCTGATGGCCAACTGCTGCCTCCTCCTCCTCCTCCTCCTCCTCCCTCCTCCTCCTCCTCCTCCTCCTCCTCCTTCCTCCTCCTCCTCCTCCTCCTCCCTCCTCCTCCTCCTCCTCCTCCCTCCTCTATCACTGTCAATTTTGACCAGCAGCCAAATAATGACAGCAGTTCATCTGGCCAAGCCAAATCTCTTGGGGGAACTATGGACACAGAATGTCTGCTGTCTTTTAGACCTCTTTCAATGTTATTCACTTCTAATTATATGATGATCTAATGATGACTAATGACTGATGATCTAATCTAATCGTATAAACTTCTATAGCGCCACTTTCATAATGTATAGGAGCATCAACCGATGGCACACCAAATCTAAATCACTAAAGATCCAGGTCAAATCCAGGTATCCGGCCGAACAAACGGGTGACAGTCTATGGTGGATAAGCCCGGTGATGATGTAATAAAAACTGATATTGTCAACTGTGACTTTCATTGATGGCAGACCAAAAACGTCTGCAGATTCATCCAGCAAATTAAGCCTCCTTCTGTGATTTGTAAATTATTTGCTTGTCTCCATTCAATTCCCTGCTCCAAAGACTTTAGATATTCAAGGTGTTATGAAGGACTCAATAAGAACTGCATCTCTAACTCAAATCTTTTAAAGTAGATTACAATGAAAAGGTAAAAATGTCAAGATAAATTTATGTAAGTACTATCTATACCAAATCAATACATTTATCTTAGTACAGTCTTTATCACAAGCAAATCATTATTATTACTACCACATTACCACCGTGATTACTACTACTACTACTACTACTACTACTACTACTACTACTACCACTACCACCACTACCACTACTACTACTACCACTACTACTACTACTACTACCACTACTACCACCACCACCACCACCACCACTACCACCACTACCACTACCACTACCACACAACCACTACCACTACCACACAACCACTACCACTACTACTACTACTACTACTACTACTACTACTACTACTACTACTACTACTACTACTACTATTATTATTATTATTATTATTATTATTATTTATTATTATTATTATTATTGTTGTTGTTGTTACTATTATTATTATTATTATTGTTATTATTATTATTATTATTATTATTAAATATATTATTATTCGTCTTCTGTTTCTATTAACCCATCATCATCATAGCAACAATTATTATAATTATTATAATTACTATTATTAAGTAGATTTTAAGTGGTTTAGTAGGATTTCTCCTGTGTAAAAAATTAGTAATAAAACCTGGCAATTTTTTAAAATTATTCAAAATAACTGAAAGAAATGTTTACTACAAGTCACTGATGATAAAAAATGTGCATCAATTCTGCAAATAGTTTTGAAAATAAAACAAATATATGTAAAACATATATTATATATATGCAAATGGTAAACTAGAATAATAAAAACACCAAAACTAAAAATAACAGACGAAAGAAATATTAATTAAAGGTAGACAGTCAGTCTACCAGTGAAATTCTGGAACCGCAAGTACACTAAGGAGACATTCAACACCCATTTAGGTACTAAAACCGAATAATATTCACACAAATTTTCTTTTTACCCAGATCACTTGGAACTTCATGGAAACGTCTCAATTATCAAGCCCTAACCCTAATCAGAATATCTGAATCATCCTATAGCACGATATTACGCATGTACAACAAATACATTATCGGAAGAAAATTACATTTTTCACATTTCGTTGCAGCAATAGGCTACAGCCTGTAGGAGTAATAGGCACTCTGGTGCAAAGGACACCCTGAACAGCTGAAGATTATTACTGTAAAATAAGGGCAGATAGTTTCAGCAGGGCTAGAATTTTGCTATCAATCACCAGTTACAACATTCAGATAATGATGAGCATTAGAACTCATCGTAATTAGCATGTGTGTGTATATATATATATATATATATATATATATATATATATATATATATATGTATGTATATATATACACACTGAGGCTATAAAATATTGTTTGTGTTCTTCGCTCATTGTCAGACATCAAAACTTGTTTGCAGTAAGGGAAAATGGCAAACAAACGGCAATATTGAGCCTGAACTGCTGTGGCTGCTGATATGAGTACTGCAATTCTGAAGTTCAAGTACCTAGATGGGCAGAGTACGGTACTTTGCTCAGTTTACTTCCGGTCACAAAATCCCATGGCAGAAAATGAAAGACTTTGTAATATCTCAAGTCAAATTATTTATGGAACATGGCTGAAGAACAGCAGCAATCTGTCTTAGCATAATATCTATTTATTTACTGATATTTATTTACTGATATTTATTTACTGATATTTATTTACTGATATTTATTTACTGATATTTATTTACTGATACTTATTTACTGATATTTATTTACTGATATTTATTTACTGATATTTATTTACTGATATTTATTTACTGATGTTTATTTACTGATGTTTATTTACTGATATTTATTTACTGATATTTATTTACTGATATTTATTTACTGATATTTATTTACTGATATTTATTTACTGATATTTATTTACTGATATTTATTTACTGATATTTATTTACTGATATTATTTACTGATATTTATTTACGTTTAACATCAAATGTTAATAAATGAAGATATGTTTACAAACTTGTATATACCAAATGAAAATTTTAAAAACATAATAAGCATTCTGATTTCTACAGAAGTAATGGTAATTATCATTTATATTTTAAAAAATTTACTGCATAAATGTTTGAAAAAGACTCTCGATTCAAATACCGGTAGTCACTACTGTGGCAATAATGTCCATTTAATAAATACCAGTATATTTGTATTTTTCTGTCTTATGAGGTGAATAGCAAAGAGAATAGAAAATAATGATCACTGCTACACACACACACACACACACATACACACACACACAAACCATATTAGCCACATGAAAAGATGGCTATAATACTATGAAGGCAAAACTCTTGCTTTTATGTTATACAGTATCAGTAATTTAAGGTGGTAAAATAATAAGTTTTGTAGTGAATTATATGTTCTATAAAATCATTGCGAAACATGATTAAACTCATCCCAGAAATCCATTGAATTGAAGAAAATCAATATATATACATTGCCATTCAGCAATCATCCGACATACTGCCTTGTGGTTGTCATAGAAACAGCATCTTTTAGAATGACACCTGTGTCGCAATTATGGAGACAGGCTAGCAGCAGAAGACGCAGCCAACTGCTGAACACAAGGCTTAATCAATACCTAAGGTATTTTTATAGCCAAGCTACTAATAATAATTGCAGCCCACAATAATGGCCAATAGATACTGCAAACAAAAAGACATCCATGGACGCTCTGCAGAGACACGCAAATTCACTAAATTTCGGTTTTTTTTCATCACTAGCATAATATTCCAAAGCAGAAATCAAGAATTCCAACCATTTAGACAAATACTGATGCTGCCCCATAAGCCACCTGAGACTACTGAATGTAATTTTCATTTCCAGAATGCAACACACTGAAGAACATAAGATACAATAAGCGCAGGTCTCAATTCACTTAATGAGATAGATTTACCGTATAAACTCACAGATTCCAATGGCAGGATCATAAAATGGACTAGCATTGGGTTTAATTCTTTCTCCCAAATATCTACTAAGCCCCCAAAAAAAAAAAAAGGTGATTACCTGTCTTGTCTGTGAATGCCATATAAAAATGTTGTTGTTACAGCTGACATTTAGCCAAGAGTTTTACAATTTTTGAAGGTGTCACTGCAAATTCAGTCAATTAACAATTCTCATCTTATAAGGATTTATATTGCTTTATTATATAGGATTTATATTACTTATATTTTTTTAATGCTTTTGGTAAATGCCTTAGTGTCCAGTCGTCTTGATTATTGCAATTCCTTCTCTTTTGGCATTTCTAAATCAAACCTGGCTAAACTCCAACGAGTTCAAAATTCATTGGCTCGAGTAGTTTCAAAACCCCAAAATGTGAGCACATAACCCCAGTCCGTAAGTGGTCTTCACTGGCTTCCAATTAAAGAAAGGATAGACTTTAAAATCTGCCTTCAGGTATACAAAACACTTTACTACAAGGAACCCAGTTACCTTCTTTCAAAAACTTTCTGTACAAGTAAACAAATACTCGACCAGATCCTCGTCTGCAATCTCCCATACTGGACAGTTCTTGGTTCTCGTGCTTTTTTCAGTGGCCACCCCAAAACTCTGGAACTCATTGCCTCAGCATGTTCGCATTGCAGATTCATTACAAATTTTAGAGCAAGATTAAAGACCCATCTTTTGATCGGGCTTATCCACCATAGACTGTCACCCGTTTGTTCGGCCGATACCCTGGATTTGACCTGGATCTTTAGTGATTTGGATTTGGTGTGCCATCGGTTGATGCTCCTGTGCATTATGAAAGTGGCGCTATAGAAGTTGAAGATTAGATTAGATTAGATATTGCATAACTGATAAGCAATGGATATATACAGTATTGTTAAAAATTTGCCTATAAGGTTAGCAGTGTCGGGCAACTGGTGCGCCAAGTTACCCTGGGGTGCCGCAAGAAATTTCAAGTGCCGCGAAAAATTTTGGAATCTGAAAAAAATTTTTAACAAGGTAAAACTGATAAATGTGTACAAAACTGACGAAATGTAGAATAACCAGCTAGAGTGAGTGGTGGCCAGCAAATTCTTCCTTACTTACCTACATTTAATTTTACATCATTGCTAGAGCAAGAAAGCAATTCAATTGATACTATCACTTGGAAGCTCATATCTTTTTGAGCAAGGTTTCTCAGCACTAATGGAAATTAAATGGAAAAAACCAGAAAGACTTCAGATAGTAGATGAGGAAATGCGAGTTTGTTTGTCCAACATTGAACCCAGCATACACTTAAATTCTGCTCAAAAACAATCTCAGGTCTCTCATTAAATATGTTCCTAAAAGTCATTCACAAAACATCACAAAACATTTACCGGTAACTTTATGTGTGTGTATCATAATATTTCCTAGCCTTAAAAAATACAAATGACATAATTATGTTCCTTGAAAAAAAATGAATTTCTTCATCTATATATATTCTGCAGAAAGTATAGATTCTGTAATAGACTCTAGATTATTTTGTACCAACTATACTAGTTTTACTAGCGGTGCCGTGGTGGAATTTTTTTATCAGGGTGCCTGGAACCAAAAAGGGTTGCCCGACACTAGGTTAGCCTATTACCAGGGCCTTTTTGTTAAAAAAATATATTTTCCGGAACGCAATAGTCAGAAGTCAATTGTCAACATGACGTAACGGCCGTATAGTTACTATAATCTATACAATAGTGTACAATAATTATGCACTTCTATAGCACCAGTTCTAATACCCAAGGGTATCAATCGATGCCTTCGACTTCAAAATCCATCCACAAAAGACCAGGTCATTCCAGAGATCAGCCAGAGGGAAAGAGCAAGACCGACTAGGGAAACAGTAAGACCGACTAGGAAAGAGCAAGACCGACTAGGGAAAGAGCAAGACCGACTATATAGTGTATAATGTGTCTTTAATTAACATGCTGTCACATGTGTAATCAGATTATTTGAAAAATGATACAGAAAATAGGTATAGTTCTAAGTTTTCTATATTTTGAATTTAATGTTGCAAAAAGTCGTCAAATTTCCTGAATGCTGTTCTGCCTTCCGCACAAAAAGCCTTCTTGTATATTACCGTACTTACCAGTACTAAAGATTATAAACAAGAAATTTAATAGAACATAATGTGACTTTTGTGGTCTTGAAGTTATTAATGGAGTAAATTTGCTATTGCATTTTTTACTTCTTAGTGTAACAAACAATGCAGATAGCCCAAGGCAAGATTTAATATAATTCTGCATTCCTGGTTTTATATCAGGTCATTGGTATAACCAGTGCTTTTTCTTCAGTGGGAACGCACGGCAAAGGCATTCCCACACTTTTTTTACCAGATTCTTTGATATTGATAAGCAATAATCCGCATTTGACCTATGTCTTTTACAAGAAACTTGGTGAGTCAATTCATGTAACAGATTACTTTCTAATGAACTTGCTCAATGGGCTCGCATGCTAGGTCAGAAACATTGGACAGATAATGTTAATGATCAGTTGACATTTTGAGAAGTGGAAATCAAGAATTTATGCAGCAGGCTCAGTGTTTTAAACAGGTCTGTTAGGGGGGATATCCCCCAAGCCTCAACATCCTCCCTCAAAAAAAATCCCAGTACTAGCAAAAAATTTGCATTGAGCTGTGTGTCTTCCCCTCCAGCCAAGTCAATTTCCCCTCCCCCAAAAGGCTTCAATTCCCCCCTAAGGCCTGGAGTCTGGATAAAACACTGCAGGCTGCAGGCTACAACTTCCCGAAAGAGAAATCATTTGTGGATTCAGTGAATAGCTTGTGGAAAGAACATATTCGGATACAATGCTGCCTCTGATACAAGCTCCTACTACAATTTTCAATTTTTCTAGCGAGTGTCAAAGGGAATTCTCACAAATGAATTAGCTAGTTACCCTCCCCCCCACTGAAAACTTCTCTTATGACAAAAAGTCTTGTCACTTTTATTCATCAGATTAGTGGGTCCACCTCTCGCATATTTTGATCCCACAGACCACATTGACTCTAGGCTGATTTGAAGCAGATATTCAGCTCTTGACTGCAGCAAAGCAAGAAAATAAATCAAGTCAATTTGTCCGATGAAAACTGAAGTAAACTCTGGAAGTTGATGCCAAATACCAATATTCTGCATAACTTTTACTCTGGACAGTTTTAATGATAAATTTGAGTATCTTTTAGTTTCTTGTAAAAGACGTTTATTTCTTTCATGTCTCTATAGTGCTCAGTGAGCAAATTCAATTATAATTACTCACAACAAAAAAGATGTGAAATGGGTTCCCAAACCTTTTTAACTAGAAAAAGTACTGGATAAAACCACTAAAAAGTTGGAAAATCCAAATTCATGCGGTGGTGGTGGTGCTGCTGCTTGTGATGGTGGCGGTGGCAATGACGACGCGATGATGTTGATGATGATGATGATGATGATGTTGATGATGCAACCATAAAAGCAGCTTATGATGATGGTGATGATTAATGGTTCAGTGTTATGTACGGTAAGCTTAAAGTTTTAATGTGCCATCAGCATATTGTCACATACAATAGCTCAATGAATATAGTTAGTTCCCAAGTTCATCCACTACAATTTCTTAGTAATTTAGACAGAAAATCAAGCCACCACCTCAGCAATTTTCTTACCTCTGGTTTATTACTATCACTATCCTATCCAATGCTCTAACATACATATAGTAAATAAGGCCTATACACATATACACCAACACACACACACACACAGAGGAGAAATATTTGTAGAGGATCTCTTGTATAATTGTGAAGAATTTTTATTCCAACCAGCCCCCTTATTTTTGAATTTTTGTAGGACCTGATCTTCAAATGCCACCAATAGTAGATGTCACTGCTGATAGGAGAAAACACTACTGTTTGCATCAGTGTTTTTTATCCAGACTCCAGACCTTGGAGGGAAATTGAAGCTTTGGGGGGAGGGGGAAATTGACTTGGCTGGAGGGAAGACACATAGTTCAATGCAAAATTTGTGTAAGTGCTGGGATTTGGGGAGGGGAATGTTGAGGCTTTGGGGGAATTTCCTAACAGGCCTGTATAAAACACTACTGTTTGCATAGAAACTCTATTTATAAATGTAATTAATTATACTTCACAATATCATGAAATCCTCTACAAATCTCACTCATTTTTCTTCCCATCCTCTTCCCACCATCTTCCTCCTGTGATGCTCAATGTTTCATCCAGAGTGCCACTGGAAGCCACCTTTAAGCCTTATTATTTATTTATGCACCTGATAAGCGGCCTCAATCAATAACTGGACTGAGTTAGACCTACCCGGTCGTCACCTTTGCCTGAGTGAAAAATTGACAAGATGCACAAGTACTAGTATATCCAGATAAAGAGACACAGCAGGCAAACAGAACAGACAGACACGTGTGCAGTCATGTAAGCATACAAGTGCACATACTCACACATACATACATGTACAAAAAATTCAAAATAATTCCTGAATGAAGTACAATGTAGTTCCTCTAAAAGCTTAAATATTTCCTGGACAGGAGATTTACACAGGCAGCTACTTAACATCAAAGCTAAATGATATTTATATAACAATTATTCTAAATAGTTTGAGAAATTAATATATTGTACCAAATCTATCAGTATTTAAAGAGCATCTTAAGTAGTCGAGCTTTTTTCATATAAAATGAAATAGTTTAACAAGACTTTGTATTTTCTATGTAAATAGGATCTATCTGTAAAAAACATGGCTCATTTAATTAAGAAGGAACCCTTCTATGGTTTAAAATTTAAAAAATACTATTTAATACACATTTAAAGTGTGCTGATGGCTTTTAGCTGATCTAAGTGATGTGAAAAGTAAGCCATAATCAGCATTTACTAACACTCTAAATTAATAATGATGGACAAGCACTATATAAATTGAGTAGTTAAATAAATAATGGACCCAACACCTTCAGTGAAAGGTGATAGAATTGACACATGGGTATGTGATGTGTGGCCCTAGGCCGAGGCCGGTGAGAGCTGAAGACCAAATATGAAGTAAGGACTAAATCCCCATTCCCAATTTGTAACCCATGTCCTTCTGTGAAGATGCATGAATGCTAATCCTCCATTTGTCTTTTAACAGAAATAGTAATTTATTGTGCCAATTTCAAAGATGAAATTTAAGCAGCCAAAGTAGAAAAGGATCTGTTTTTGCCCCAGTAACTTCATTCACAGGTCATTAATCACACACTGTCAGCCACCCACTCCACCCCAACCCCACAAAGGATCTACTTTTTAAAAAGACGTAAAACCACGATTTCCTGAAGTAGAGTCAAAAACTTCAAGCAAGTGCTTTCCTAAAGCAGTATTATGCCATGATAGATAAGATCATCAAAAGCTAATCAATAAAGTCCACAATGATAATGGATGTGGACAAATGGAACAGTTTGTACAAGCTGCAGTGACAGTTGAAAAAATAGACGTTTTTAAGGGTTATCTGGGAAAGCTAGGTTACTGAATGTGAAGAGTTACTACAGTGGTTTTCACACAGGATTACTTAGCCTCCTAAACCACTTTAAATCAAACTATTATATTATATTATTATTATTATTATTATTATTATTATTATTATTATTATTATTATTATTATTATCAGCAAGTGTTCCAAGAACTTTTGGTGGGGAATGCAATGGATTTCTAGGAAGATCCCGCCAATAGTCAAAGGAATTATATGTAAACAGTTTAGAAGAAATCTGTAGATTTGATTTATAAAATATAATGTTCAGAATTGACAAGGTATAAAAACCATTTTAGTCTGGTTGTACAAAGTCATAGCGCAAAATCAAGTTTTCTATTGCTGGAAGCTAATTTGTCGATGACGTTGTCTACAGAACTTGGTGGGTCGGGTGGGGATGAATTCCCAATCATCCCCAACGTGAAACTGCTCCTAATTATTATTATTATTATTACTATTATTATTATTATTATTATTATTATTATTTGTACAAAATAGTTGACAACAGAAATTGTATTGAGTGAATTTCTTCATGAGCTAACAATATAATGATGTTTTAAAGACAATATTCACTCATTTCACATTAACAAAGAACAGATTCATCCTGAAATTAAAAGACCGCGCGGTACATTACACCAATACTATATCATTCAGAATTATAAAAGAAACTAACTGAAAACTACATTCGTACATGTATAACAGAACTGAAAATTTGCATCTTGGATGAAATAAATAATAGTAAAAAAAGAAATATACTGAAAGGCTGCATTGTCTACCGGTACTTAGCAAAAAATTAAAAATACATGGCAAATGGAGTGGATTGATTCATGCAGAAGCTGCCAGCAAACAGTGAATATGGAGATTATGAATCACATGTAATTCTTTAGCCCAACTCTTTACAAATTACTAGAAATATGGATAAAATATTCAATTTATATAGCACCATGTGGTGTTGCACTGTGCATCTGCCAAGTGAGATACAGAGGCATTCAAAAGACCAGAAAAAAACTCAGACATACAGTAAAAACTTGATAAACCAATCTTGAGTTCTTCCTCATATTATTGGAAGAATGACGGGCTGAGATAAGATAATACCTACATTATCACATTCAGACAGAAACCTTAGAGCTAAGAAACCTGATATTGGACAAAGCCAAAGCTACACTTTTAAATAACCTTAGATAATAGGTTCTAAATCCTTTCCATATTAACCTTGTTAGGCTTAAGGTCTTTCAGGGCAAATAAGATAAGTCATAGTCACTGGGTCCAGAAAAACCCTGACAAGATGTAACAACTGCTCACCTCAAAACTAATAATTCAATAGAGAACACAGCAAGCCTTTTTGCATATCCAGCATAACACTATACCATAACATCTGTCTTAACCACACAAAATCTTCTTTTTTTTCTTCTTCTTCTTCCTCCTCCTCCTCTTCATCCTTCTATTTTTAATCTTCCTCATTCTCTTCTTCTTCCTCCTCCTCCTCCTCTCTTCTTCTTTCCTCCTCTTTCCATCATTCCTCCTCTTCTTCCTCTCCTCCTCTTATTTTTCTTCTTCTCCCCTCTTTCCATTCTTCTTCCTCTTCATCCTCCTCCTCCTCTTGTAATTTTTCTTCTTTGCATAGGCTTGATTAAAACTAATTTCCAAAATGGATAATCAAAAAGATGTGCCATGGAGGAAAGATAAAAATAATCCCAAACACTTTTGCTTTAGTATTTCAGTCAAGCTTCAAAGGCAAAACATAGTCCAACAGACCCTTGGAAGACTTCCCATAAGAACTTAATGAGCAGTACGGCCATAGGCCCAGTATTCATTAGCCACAGAGTCGGCAGCAGTAGCAGTAATAGGCCACATGTTCCACTAGCTCTCTTCTACTATGTTCCTCTGCTGAATTCATTCTCACATCAACTGAAATTGCTAAGATTACCACTTAGGTTTGCCAAAGAATGCCAATGTCCACTTACTTTCCACCCTATTACTCTGTTTTATTAGCCTTTGCTACTGATTTGCTAGCTGGAGGGAAAAGATGAAATTGAAGGAAATGGAGTCAATACAGGATACTAGGTCTTGGAGTCTTTATATTATTTCAAGGAACCGTAGTCGAGGAAAGAAAAGATAGCAAAAAGTGATCAATAGAAATGAATGTTGATATTGTGCATGCAAAGTCGCATCAATAAGTGATTATAATATTTGTTCTTTCTTCCATCATCTTTGCCATACACTAAAAACACTGAGCAAGGCCATTATTATGCATGGACATCCCTTCTTCCAAATTTTAAATGTCGCCATACTGGTAATAGATGGCAATAGATGTACGGTAATAGTAGATGGTAATTAATAGATAGTAACAGATCCAAATACCCACAAAGATTCATGTATATAAGTCTCTGGTGTTGAGTGTACTACTCTACAACTCAGAAACATGGACGCTCACAGCTGAGTTAGAGCAGGAAACTAAAGGTATTTCAAATGGGCTGCCTTAGAAAAATAGGCGGCTGTTCCAAGATAGAACATCAAAGAAATGAAGATATTAGAAAAAGACTAGGAGCAGAAAGATCAGCATATAATCAACACAATCCAAGAAAGAAGACTGAGATTCTTCGGACATGTCAACAGAATGAATAACAACAGACTACCCTATAAAGCCCTGTTTGGAAGAGTAACAGGAGTAAGATCAAGAGGACGACAGAGGAAAAAGATGGCTCGACAACATAAGAGAAGACTGCACTGAAATTGACTAGATGTAACGGCGGCCACGAGATTTTCACAAGACCGCACTAGATGGAGATCCATACTGAGGCTGTCAAGGCGTGGCGTGCAGAAGCATCACCACGGCACTGATGATGATGATGATGATGATGATGATGATGATGATGATGATGATGATGATGATGATGATGATGATGATGATGAACAGATCCAAATTAACAGGCAAGGAACCAGTTTAGAGCTTTGATTTCGATATTTGGATTTTGCAGTAACTCTAAAAGTTAGAGCGGAAAATTTATGAACACTAAAAATGGTGTGAAAATTCTCCTCAAAGACTTCATACAAATTTTCAAAGTACTTTATTGATTTCCTACTTATTCTGAACGTTGACTATCTTGGGGCAAAAGTCATTGGAAACCTGGGAACTGGGTCCCATACTAACACAAGGACCAGATCTCCCATGGTAGCCATACCAACTCCAGGCTATCACCTTTGCAGTCCAGCCACCGTGAGTATCAGTAGTCCATCATCCTTAATATGATGGACGAGCAATTTGGCAAATAGCAAGCCAGACCATGGCATAAACTGCAGTCCGTTTTCCAGCCCATTGTATGGCAGATCATGCCTCCAACCCACTGCAGCAAGTCTTTCCGCTGGACAGAAGTGGTCGACTATTGCATGACTTATTGCCATAAAATTTCAGAATGCCACTTTACTGAAGAGGAGAAGGAGGAGGAGGAGAGGAGGAGGAGAAAGAGGAGGAGAGGAGGAGAAGGAGGAGGAGGAGGAGGAGGCAAGAGAGTCTGTCATGGAGGCTTCATTTATGGACATTAAATCTTTGACAAGCATTATAGATTGATTCTAAGCTTCCCATAACATAGATGACCACTGATAAAGACAAGATCCAAAGTCATATTGATTGGTCTGTCTCTCTGTCTCTCTCTCTGTCTGTCTCTCTCTCCTCTCTTCCTCTCCTCTCATGGATAATAGTACAGCATAGCATAGTAAGTATGACATAGTAAGATTTTAATAATAATTATTATAATAGCAGGAATTTTAAGTATGAATTCTCCTGTGCTGAAAGGGTTCCCGTGAATATCAGTAGTGGTGGAAAATTCGGTACCGAGAATCCGGCACAGAAATTTTTGGAAGATTCAGTAGCGGATAACTGGTTACAGGAGAATTCGGTACAAGTTTTACATATAGATAAGTTTACGACCCACCAGCAATAATAGTTTATTTAAATAATAACACTGAACCCTAACACCGAATCTTCTATGAGCCATACCAAACCTATACCCTAACCCTTAACCCTAACCCTAACTAACTCTTACCATAAACCTAGTCTGAAATTAGTAGGGCCTATATACAATAACATCTAAACATCACAATCCAGATGACCTATGCCAAATGTTCCACTACCGAATTGTCCGTCCTGAAACTTCCATACTGAATTTTCTCTACCAATGTTCGGTCATGGTTGAAAGCCACTGCTACTCATACATCCTCTTACCTAACTTCTGTTTGTTATTTTGATTCTACAAAAAAATCTGCAGTATACAGTGTATATAACAGCACAGGTCTTCATAAATTCTTGCACCATAAATAAAACTAACATAAAACTGCCTAATCCAATGTCCAATTTTCCTGAATTTATAAGTGAATGTGGAATGACAAAATCTGTTTACATTTTAGATAAGATAACATTTAATTAAATTTACTGTCTGTAATGATGAGCATGGTTGTCTCATTGAGTTTCATTTGGTTTTGTTATAGCCTTTACCTTAGGTAACACCAGTCAAGTTTATGCTATGAAGTGAAATATTACTACTTTAAGGCCAGACATTAAGTAGGCAAACTTTCAATGTGCAAACTCTCCTTTGCAAACAAAAAATGTGTCTGATGTTCATAGCCTGAATTTGGAAATTGATATTTTGACATTAGACCAATTCATTAATCGTTTTTTTTAGATAATGGCAGTAATCAAAATCTACTCTGGAACTAAAAGATTACTCCAGTAAAAGACTATTATGGTACTTAAAAACTATGTTGGTATTTGAAAGACCATTTTGTTGCAATATGTGATACAATTATTATTATTGAAGAGAAAAACAATTATCAATTGCTACTGAATGGCAAGCCTGCAACATTTCCATGTAAGCAAAATACAGGGTGGCGAAAAAAACGGACTATTTTAAATGCAAACCTAAATGTGACTAGTCCGGTTTTTTGCGCCACTCTGTATTACCCAAAGCTCATTGAGTTTAAACTATTGCCAAAAATAATTATTATTATTTTGTAATATGTTATTAATAATATAATATTAAAGTTACTTAAACCATGTTAATAATAATAATGTGATTTAAAGTGGTTTAGGAGACTAAGTAAGCCTGTCTGAAAACTACTGTTACCTGGAATTGTTACTAATACCAGTAGTAAACCAGCAATTCTACAACAGACCTTTTTAAAAATGGTTCTATATAAACTCATTCCAAATTTATCATTCCTCTGGCTGCTCAAAGATCACCAGATTAAGCCTTAATCTTGTCACTAAAACCTCAATTTCACTGCCACTACAACTTCCATAAAAAATTCTCTTAAATAGACCATGCATTAACACAAATAAGGCTTTTCCTGCTAAAAAGATACAGGCCTATCTAGATAACAGATCTCCTAACTGGAAGACGATAAAAGACTTCGAGCAAGCAGAAGAAGTAGAAGGCATTCTAGATAAGAATAAAATCAAAACTTCAAAACAATTGTACACAACAGAATGTTAGAGCAATAGCTACTGACCTGCTTACATTTCTTAACCCTTTGACTCCACTGATCCAATAGGTTATGCAGCCGAAATATCAGCCTTGCAGGTGGGGGGGAAGGGTTAAGGTCAAGGTGGAGGAAGGGTTAAGGTCAATCTTCAAGGTTACTTCAATCTTCAAGGTTACTTCAAGGTTCAAGTTTCAAGGTTAGCTAGGCTATTGGAATTTAACAAAGTGCAACAGATCAAAATCATGCCTAAGCTAAATAATTAAAATGATTGAAGAATGGCATGTCCTCAATAATAAGCAGAAATGTACTGTGACCAATTGACACAGAAATTGCTAATTTTAAATTTAAATATCTTAAATATTATTATAATTAGGTAAATTTTGCCTGTGCCAAGCTGATATACATTTAATGGTAACTTTGTCAGTAACTAGATTTTACCCAGCATTATTTCGATGTATTAGGGTAGGATTAATTTATAATTACAATACTTTCTGTTCAATGACACAATCATCAAACATCCTGGGGAAAAGGAATCAAATAAAAATTAAATATACAGCAATCACTGCCTCAGTACATTATAATGGTACTTTAAAAATTTTGACTGACTGACTGACTGACTGACTGACTGACTGACTGACGGACACTAACTGACTGGACTGACTGACTGACTGAATACACAATGATTTAAATTGCAGTCTTTTTTTTCAAAAAATTAAGTTCATATCTGAAGTAAATGACATTCAAATATAATTTTCATTAAACTGTGTACTGTGCATTGGAACAAAACAGTCCACATAGAATTTAGTGATTAGGTCTTGAGCAGTAGCAAACAGAAGTGATCAAAAGGCACTGAGAAATAACTAAAAACAGATGAACAATGATTCAACAGAGAAGGTTATCAGGTGGAAGAAATACTGTTTCAGCAATTCAACCACCAGCAACACCTTAGGATCAGACACCACTGGCATATCCACTGACTGTGGCTTAATATACTGTAGATCTCTGGTCGATAAACAATAAAGCTGTATGTATTATCTGTTACAGGCAAAAGAACCTCCCAAGAACATAGCTGCTTAGTCTAGAATACTAAGATGGCTGTATACATAACCTAGGTAGAAAACAAAAATTAATATATATATATATATATATATATACAGTATATATAAGCATTTTTATATATGCATTTATATATATATGCATTTTCCATATATATACACATATATAATATATATATATATATATATATATATATATATATATATATATATATGTGTGTGTTTAGCTAACATACAAATACCTGAAGTCCCAAATGTCCAATGCTTTGATGTGGCATAACATAGGAAGCTTATTATTGCTTCTGAAGTGCTAATGTCCATAGTAAAAGACACATTAATGGATATCCATCTATCTGTGTATCTGTTATGCTGTTTGTTTACCGGTAATTACCCGGTAAATTGACCCATTTATCTACTGATTTTATAATTATTGCTGTCACAATTGAGTCTAATGCATCATTTAAATGCTGCTCTCAATAACTGACATTTAATCTCTGATCTATGTGACATATAAGTTATAAAGCAAATAAGATACTACTATAATACTATTTGGATACTACTATGGTGCTTTCCCGTTATCCTAACCCTAACCCTAACCTCAACCCTAACCCTAACCCTGACGCCAACTACACCATCCCTCTACTGGGGTCCGGATAACGAGAAAGAACCATTTGAATACTAATGACCATAGAGACATAGAAATGCACAAAATATGAAAACATACCAGGCATGTGCAAGTGCAATAATTATCAGAGATGAGCAAACGAAATTCTCAATCCAGCCTTAGGCATAGAAAGATGATGGTAAATCATAAAGAAGGTTAATAAGAGATAGGATGTGCATCTAGATAGAAATCATGGATATATTTTGATTTTTAATGGCAGAAAACACAAAGTTCTGGCAATTGATAAAGAAATAATATAAAAATTATGAGTATGTGAATGTTCAATGACAATAAAATAGAAACTATGCTTTTGGTCGGGAAAAATTCAAATTTGTTCAGGTGGTGTTCCATGAAAGAATAACTAATTCTTTTCCACTAAAGGACAAAAGTTGTCAGCCCTGTTTTTAAAATTATGCCTAGCAAACAAGCATGCAGTGTTTGATTCTCCATAAAAAAATCGTTGCTTTGGCTGCTTTCGAATCAAATTTTACGACATGAGGGCTCGGACTCCCAAACTTTCAGACGGCCAGACCACCAGTAGGGCTAAATCAGGGGTGTCCAACTTAAATCAGATGGCGGGCCGCATTGGACCACAAGCCCAACCTCGCGGGCAGCACATGATTACAAGTACCGATAATACCTTGCAGTAGCGTCATTTTACACTTTTCTTGGGGGCAGGATTATCGCCGAGATCAGGGCGTCTACACCATATAAGCCTTGGAGCAAATGCTCCCAACGAAAAAGAGGGGAAGGAATTTTTGATTTATGGGGAAAGGAAATTTTTTTGAAAGAACTTTCGAGGAAAATTACGCCGTTGTGGTTCATAATCTGCCGATTACAAATTATCATCTCTATGACGTTGAAGTTGATGTATGATAAGATATGACGTCGTCATAGACTCATAGTCATCATACGTTGAACATTGCAGTGACTCCAAATAGCCTACTTGTGGTGCGTAGTGGACAGAGACAGCTCAGACAGAAGTAGCCTAAATAGCATTAGGCCATTAGCATGTATTGTACTTTTTCTCTGTTTGTTTGAAAATCTCACATAATTGCAAGTTGTAATATGTTTCTGGTCAACACTTTTTCCACCATCATCCCATCATCCCATCATCATGGATTGATATTAAGAAAATAAGCAAAAAATTACATGGTCTAAGATAAAAATCATGATGTATCAGGTGCTCAATTGAATTGTGTGCCAAAACTCCACTAAAACTCACCTACGAGCATCTGCAACTTCAAAATTTTTCCGGGGTTATACCATCGGACCCCCGTGGCGGAGGTCCTAAAGCCGCCCTCCCGCAATCACCCGAGCGCCTTCAGCGCCTGCGGGCGCCGCGCGCCCCGCCTCCACGGTCCCAGAACGCCTATGTCAGGTTTGGGGGGGAACTTGCTCCAATGAAAAAAGGGGGGATAGACGCCCCTGGCCGAGATAATTTTTTGGCCAATTTTGGCAAAATTTATGCAAATTATGGGCAATTTTTGGCCAATTTTTGGCAATTTTTAACAAATTTTTGGCAATGTTGGCAAATTTTGGACCAATTTTGGCAAATTTGAAATTTTTTGACATTTTGGGGCAAATTTTGTACATTTTCGGCAATTCTTTGCACATTTTACATTTATTAAATAAACCTAGTCCTAAAATAAAGATAATAACCGGTCCTATAGCTAAAATTGCAATTTTTCCCAAACTCGGTGGCGGGCCGGATGAAACTGTCCCGCGGGCCGGATCCGATCCGTCAGTTGACAACCCTGGGCTAAATCCTCCAGGCACCCAGCAAATCAAAAGTGATTGCAAATTGTGTTTACCCACATGCTAACAAATCTACACCAAATGCGACTGATTAACCAATTGAAAACATACCGGTAACTTGCGGTAAGTAAATCATTCTCCCACTATTGAAGTCGCAATCATTTGAAATTCGTTCCAATAGGCCTATAGCCTACATTGTTACAATACGCTGCTATGTGCTGTTATACGTTGTACGACATTGTTATGCGCTGTTATACGATGTTATATCTTGTTATACGCTGTTATGCGCTGCTGTATGCTGTTATGCATTGCAAGCGTTTCAGACGAACAACTTACCTAAAGTGTTACGTGTTGCCGCTGGTGATTTGACTTTCAAGTCGAGCGTTTAATTAACTCGTTGTTTTAGAAATCGTCTTTTAGGAGAAATCTTCAAATTTTCAAGAACAGCTCACGACAATCATCACCGACGAAACCCGATCGAGAAATGATATTGCAGTCATAAAAAACGCCGACGACTTCCAGAAGACGATCATCGAAGCGTCTCGAAGACGATCGCCCGTCCGCTAGCTTGTTCAGCCATCCGCTGACTACAGACGCTAAAAGTCTCCGACCGGGAAGGACGCATTGTCCGTCGCCGCAGCGCCGCCGCCGCCGTCGTCGTTGCTGTCCCCTCCTCCTCCTCCTGCTCCTCTTTCCCTTCGTCCTTTAAAGCCCAGCGTCAATTCAGCTACACATTACTCAGCGACGGTCTGGAGGAGAGCGGAAAAATCGATAGACCTCACTGGCATCGCGATACCATAGACATCGGCTGTTGGCCGCCTGACAGTCCCTGCTGCGACCTCACCGCCGCCTTTGCTACGCAACGAAGATCGTTGCCACCGACGAGCAGGCTATGGAACGCCTCGGTCGGAGCATACTAGCCAAGAAACGCCTTCTTCCTTCTATCTTCGCCTGGCCTCCTGTGTGTGTGCGTGTCTCTAAGTACCCTGGTTGTTGGCGATGTGACGACTGACGATGTTCAAAGCTCTGCATAGTCACCAGTTCGTCTTCAAGGCGCAATGGCGGCTCCACTGGGGCAGGGGCCCGTGCCCCCATTGAGTGCCTGGCCCCCCAGTGGCCCCCCAGTTGGGACCCTATACTTAATGCTACATACATTAAACAACAAATGGTTGGCCCCCCCATGATTAGAAGTTGCCACCCCAACGGCCCCCACACTTGCCAAATCCTAGAGCCGCCACTGTCAAGGCGGTCGAGAGGAGGGATTGGGGTGTAGAAAGGCGACGCTGGCGCCCACGTTTGCTTATAATAATGTATTGGGAGGACGCGAAGGCAGGCGCCATCTTCGACTGGCGCGACATTCGGTGGAAAGACCAGAGATTTGATCGACCGCTATGGCTCGATAAAACTGACGGAAGAGTGGAAGACGTATCAGATATGGGTCTAATTCCTGCTTCTCCTCCTCTACTCCTCTTCCTCCTCCCGACGTCCATCGATCAATCACGCGACCGACTGTCTGCTCCACAGCGCTGTCTCCCTTCGTGTCACGTCTCTATTGTCATATTTCATTTCCAGTTGTGTCGGTCTAAGTATGGAGGGATGCAAATTGAAAGGGAGAATTCGACGAGAGACCAAAGAAATGAAATTTAACAGTAACTAGATTTTTCTTTGTCTGTGCATAGTGTTTACGGATTGCTGAGCTTCAGTGGCGTAGCCAGGATTTCCGGAAGGGGGGTGGTTTAAAAAAAATTTCGTCGATGACCGCCAAGGGGGGATTTTCACCAAAAAAATCGCCAAAAATCGCATAAAAAATAAAAATTGCATGGAAATACATAAAAAATTTTTTCCGCCGTCCAAGGGGGGTTTAACCCCAACCCACTCCCACCCCGTGGCTACGCCACTGCTGAGCTTCGATGCTGGAATAAACAACCAGAATGTAACGGTGCATTAAAAGGACTAAATCTCACCGGTTCCGCGCATGTGCGTGACAATTATCTAAATTTCGATAGCCTATGTAGCAGGGGCTTAGCGACGGTGGCATATCGGTATAGGGCCCTATATACCTCCCACAAAAAATGAGACTACCTTAAAGTTTTACTGTAATATGTTTTTTAAGATTGTCAATGTTTCGTTAAGATTTATACCCCAAAATCACATTATACCCCCCAAATTAAATTCCTGACTACGCCCTTGCTATGTAGCCTACGGTAGACTAGCAGTACACTGAGAAAGGAATGGTAATGAGGAGTCCGTATGAAAATCGATTTTTTTCGACGAAGAAAACATATCGTTTTGATCTCTGTGACAAGACCAACACTGCGTCTTCAATTGTTTGAACTGTCGAGAAAGTCTTGTCCATACAGTGACGTGCAGAGAGTGGTTGGCGCCAGGGCCCAAAGTCAATATGGACACCCCCACACACCCTTCATCTGGTTGATAGGTGACAAGCAAAAATCGGTCACCGGCCGAGTCGATTTTGACGCCCCCATCTGGTGTGCGCCCGATGCCAAATTGATAATTTTTAAGGGTTTTAGGCATAGGCCTACTGCAAAAAAGTGTTGACGAGCAAAAAAGATCGTCGGGTAAATTTTTACTCCCCACTGTTGTGCGCCCGGGGTCTCCCGCCCCACCCCGCCCACTCTGCACGTTACTGGCCTTATCAAAGAGCATCTGTTTACGGTCGTTCTAAGTACCATCCATGCTGAGTTGGACGAAACGCTCGACGTACAGCGCTGACGCGTGCTATCCAGCTAATGAAGCAGTATAGGGGATAATTCGGTGGCATCCTTGCTATACTTTACAGGTCTAGTCTATATACTCTATAAGCAGATTAGATTTGATTTCGGTTGAATACTCGAAAAGATCGACGACTATAGCACACTGATCAAAACAGTCTAAAAGCCATGGAAACGAAAGTGGTTGTGATGGTGGTGATGTCGCGGGGGTAGTTTCCTACCGCTCCGTGACCTTATTGACCCAACCGTTTTTGACACTTGGTTATTTCGTCAAATTCATTATTTCAATCGACGGCGTTTCTCACTATCGCCGTAATCTGTTAGCAATCGTTATCTTATTTAGACCATATTCAGGAAGCGTAAGCTTATTTTCTGTATCACTCACGTCTAACACGGCCACAGACCAGGAAATGCAGTAGGCCTAGGTCAATATTACGTGGTAGATAGGATTCATCCATGTAGGCTAGTAGTACGTATACAAAAAAGGCATATTTTCAACCACACCTCCTGTTGGGCCGTTGCACATGGCGTAGGACCTACACAGTGGCGGCTCTAGGATTTGGCAAGTGGGGGGCCGTTGGGGTGGCAACTTCTAATCATGGGGGGCCAGCCATTTGTTTAATGTATGTAGCATTAAGTATAGGGTCCCAACCAGTGTTTAATCTAGGCCGTTTCCGGGGGGAAATTGCCCTTTCCCCCCGGAAATTTCAAATTCCCCCGGAAATTTTGGAATACTACATGGACTAACAGCGGCCCCTAGCAGAATTCCCCCCGGCTTTGTCAGTCCCCCGTTTTTTCAGTTTCCCCCCGGAGTCCAGGAGTCTAGATTAAACACTGGTCCCAACAGAGGGGCCACTGGGGGGCCAGGCACTCAATAGGGGGCGCGGGCCCCCTGGCCCTCCCGGTGGAGCCGCCACTGGGTCTACATAGGAAAAATCTCCAAAATCCGATCCCCTCTACTAGTGCGTACGTACTAGGCCTATGTGGATGGACCCTTACGTTGTTAAAAGCGCATTTGCTGCTTTGCGATTATTTGCGCTCTAGAAAAGTAGAAATGCTAATGCTAATGCTAATGCTAATGCTAATGTTAATGCTAATGCTAATGCTAATAATAATAATAATAATAATAATAATAATAATAATAATAATAATAATAATAATAATAATAATAATAATAATAAAAAGGCAGCGACAGAGCAGTAGCCTACTGTACGTATGAAACGTATTTTGTAATTAAATTTGGAGATTAGGACGAATCATATAGGCTAGGCTACGCATAAAGTCTGTCGGACTTGTGTTGAATTGTTAAGACTTTGGAGCAAAGGGGAAAAGAATCGGCTTTGCCATTTGCCATTCCTGTATGGTGTGGCGTGAGCCTAGAGACCACAGCAACAAAAGCGACTTTTTTCGTGTAACTTGAAAGGATATGACATAAAACAGACAGAACATCTAGTATCCGGATTTTCCATCTGCAAAACGACCTGTGCCTCATATACCTGCTCCAGTTCCTCTTACATTTTTTTATTCGAATTCGTCAGACGAAGAAGATATAAATAGTTTTGCTGAAGATGAAGACGAATACCATCCTGAACAAGATTCGAATGAACCACTGCCTTTTAATCAGAGCGAACTGAATGACTTGGTGAGAGAACTTAACCTTACAAAAGACTACATGTGCAGAGCTTCTCGGTTCGCGATTAAATGCAAAGAATTTACTTGCTCCAGGCACAACATACTTCTGGTACCAGCCAAGGGCGTAAAACACGGAGGGACGGCGGAGGACGGTTCCCGCAATAATTAGTAAGAGGGGACAGAGTATCGATTAGACAATTATCCCTCCTCCCCAAATGTTTTGTGCCGCATGGTATAATCACTCAATACGGATGACCTTTTTTGCTCATCAGGGTATTTGACCACGGAAAATATAAGGGTGACGTTTTTTTGCTCGTCAAGACTTTTAGGGAGACGAAAAGGGGGTATGACCTTGACTTTATCGACGATTCTATCCCCCTCCAATGTTGACGCCAGGTTTACGCCACTGGTACCAGCATCGGGAAAGTGAATTTTACCTTATCTTGCAGCAGATGATGACTTGATTTTTTGCAATAACGTTCCTGAACTTGTGTGCTTTTTAGGAGACTTTGGAATGTCGGCGATTGGAGAATGTTTACTTATTCGTCTAAAACTAGTTTGAACGCTGTTTATGGATCCGTTCCAGTAGCCTAGCATACTCAAAACGGCTAAAAGAAATCAATGCTTGATCAGAAGAATTGATACACAAAATGCTACGCTTTCTGTGCAAGTGGGGCAGCAGAGCCAGAAGTCAACACTGACAAAAGCAAAACTGCCCACCTCGACTCAATTTGAAGCACGGATCAGAACACTGTTGCTACGAATCTAACTGACCCATAATTAGTCTTACTGCCACCTCTGCACATCATATTGGGACTGTTTAAGCTGTTTGTTATTGCCATAGACAAAATTTCCAGCAGTAGCCTAAGCTATGAAAAAGTGAAAAGAGTATTTTTTGGCCCAAGAATTCGAAGGTTATTTTTAGACGATCTTTGATTGATTGATTGTTTGATTGATTGATCGATCGATTGATTGATTGATTGATTGGAAAGAGAGCGACGTCTCTTGAACAGGGAGCCTGGGTTTCCTTTAAAGACGTTAAGCAAGCGGTTCTCAACCTGTGGGTCGCGACCCCGACGGGGGTTGAATGACGATTTGCCAGAGGTCGCCTTGAAACCTTCGGAAATATGGGGCTGTCTCTTTTTTGATGCGCAAAACTTGCAATTGTACAAAATTTCCCCATTGTTAGTTACTAGTTCTTTCTACTATAATTGTCATTCGAGGATAGACATTGGAGACAATCGACTAATAATGATTTCGACCATTTTAATTGTCGTAGCATTATTATTTTTAGCAGTTTACAGTATGAAGAACGAAAGTGATTTTACGGTTGGGGGTCGCCACATCATGGGAAATTGAATTGAAGGGGTCGCGCGGCACTATAAAGGTTGAGAAATTGAGAACCGCTGCGTTAAGCACAACTTCCTTGGGATTTATTGACACGGAGACTACAGAATGTATGTTGAAACCATGCTGCGACAGTGCTGTGCCCAGGGTTATTTCTAGGATTGTGAATTTAGGGGGGTGTCGGTAAAATTTGGGGTCTCTGCCGAATAAGTGTGAAAAAAGTCATCCCACAAAAATGTCAGACAGGCAAAAAACCCCAAAAACCGTTATCAGGTCTCAAAGAAGTCTGACAAGCAAAAATGGTCATCAGACAAATGAAGTTGGGGGTGTTACTTCTCGAATTTGGGGGTGTTCGGGGGCTATTTATGGTACATACCATTACATACCATTCTTAGATTAAGAATTTTGTTTGGGGGGTGTCAACCTCAAATTGTGGGAAGGGGTACTGCATGGGGGCGTGGGGTGTTAGGGGGTGTGAGAATATCCCTGGCTGTGCCTTAGGATGCAGCATGAATCTTAAGCTTCATTTCCTCCATTCCCACCTGGATTATTGTCCTCGAAATCTTTGTGATGCCAGTGTTTTTTTATCTAAATGAGATTTCCTCAGCACTGTTAGCAGATCAATTTCGGCTTAATAATTAATTAGTAATTGATTGAAAAAAACAGAATTCATTATAATTTTTTTTGTTACAAGCACAAATTGCTTGGTCTGTATGGACACTTTAGTTAAGCCTAATTTCAATAAAAGTTGAATGTTGAATATGATACTGCCAAGCAAACCTTACGACTTACGTGATAAAGTAAAATGGTTGTTATATTTGGAATTAGCACATAAAAATATTATAAAATCACATAGAATTTTCAAAGCATCGGACAAAAGCAAAAATTTACAGCATAGTGATATTTAACTACTTTTTACCGTTAAAGATGAGAGGCAGTTACCAGTAGGTCTTTATTCGTCACAAAATTTGAATCAGCCTGCCATCTGCAAATCGAAAACTGATCTACACCTCTTGATTAGGCTACAGTTGTTACGAAACATGCGAACTAAATGTTCGTCTTCTAGTTGCTGCCTTTCAACCGGACCTTTTAAGATATGAAAGGTGTCAAAGTTTTTCAGTCATTAAGCGATTATCCGTAGTAGGCATCAGGGCAAATGTTAATCTTTTAATTCGAATCGCAAAATCGGTGGTGTAGCGTCGGCACCACTCTGTCTCAGGGCGGCGTAAAATATAACCATGCTCAAGTCATCAGTGTCGCTTGTCTGCAGCAGGCCGTTATGTAGGTCTAGTCCTGTAAACTTTGGAAAGTGATAACTACCGATTTGCCTGAAAGTGTCGGACAACTTTCGCTCACATTGAACTTCTATGTATTCGATGAAATACCAGGCACTGAAATTCAAAGATACCTCTGGCCAATTCGTGGCGGTATTCGCCGACACAGAGGTGCAGAATTTCTGAAGAGTGACGAATCCGAGAATTACTTGTATATGTTCATCGTAGATTGAAGACAGACTGGTAGAAATCAATAATGTAAGACATTGCTCTGAATACTCTGTCACTGTCCGTAGTTTGTCGACGGCTTCCAAGTATTGCATGCATTCGTGATAGGCCAGATCGTAAGAGTGCAAAGCCGTAAAGTAAAAGTTGGCTTTGTAGGCCGATGTGATACTTAGCAAAGGCAATGGCTGGTCTCGTATCATCTGCTCCACAGATGCACTAAGATCCTCACGAATATACTTTTGCGTGTCCTCACTTGTCTTGCGTAAATATAACGTCTCTTTTACAGCCACGCTTTCCATTCTAGCAGTCTCTTTGCTCTTGCTTTTATTAAGAAGCAGGTGTTCATACATCATCTCATCAAATGACAAATGACAATTTATGATTGAGGTCGGTTTCAGATATCGAGTGTCGCTCAAGGCCAGTTGGAAATTTTCGAGACATGTCTTGCAGTCTTCGCTTTCTCTTCTAGACGAAGCGTTTTCGATCGTCATTAGACGAAGATTGGCCTCAACTGCTCGGTGAAGGAAGACCATCTCCGGTAAAAACCATTCCGATTCAGCCAAATACTGTTCCAATCGACCACTTAGTTCTTTATTCAACGGAAGTATACGATTTAAGGAAGTCAATACCAGGTTTTCGAATGCGCGATCTGAACATATACTAGTTTGATCGAAAAGCTGATACAGCAAGAAATGGTCGTCAATAAATTTCTTCGCATCCTTCTCAATAAACGTCAGAATTAGTTCTAACTCTTCATTGAAATCAATGTCCAGTTGGTTCAGTAAGTTGACTTCACGGATGAAGTAATGAGGACAATGTCTGTCGTTTAGACATTCGATCGTTCGCCGGAGGATTTCGCAAACGCAAGTTTCAATGTTGCTTTACCCAATATTCTTCCGGCTTTTCTTCACAAAACCAAAACATAAGCGTTTTTGAAATAATAGGTTGACAAAGACTTGTTTTCTCCTTTACTGCATTTCTTGGCAATCTCCGTCTTAATGAGTCGAACGACGTGATAGACGAACTTTTGAATGTTAGTCCAGCTGTGAATTAGAAGGAGTTCTGCTTTTGAGAATGAGAATCTCCACACTGAGTCATCGACGACGCTTTCCGTTGGAGACTTCGATACAAAAATGGCAGCCGCCGTTTGCAATTCGAGCGATCAGAGCTTCATCTGGCCATCCGTGATTTCTTTTGCGTCTTTTCCATTCATCGGCTTCAGGAGGCCAATAGGGACAATAGACGCCATAGACTAAATCTTGCGGTGTTTTCCTGCCGTATTTCATATTGCCCCTTGTCAGCTGTGTTTCACCATCATCATCATTAACCGTGGGCTCATCGCCCGTTGGTGTTTCACCATGCTCTGGTACATTTCGTGTTAGTTTCGGATGATCGAGGTATGACTGATAGCAGGTTTCGACGGTGTTCCCACAGATTTTAGAAAACTAGGTCGATAAAAGTATTCTGAACCGACAAGTCGCGTGCCACGACATACCTTTAATTTTACAAATCCAGGAGGCGTCTCGGCGCTTTCTATTCTCAGTGTTGTGCCTTTGAACTTTTTCGGCGGCTTCCTGTTCCGAGGAATCGCACAGATCTCATAGTGGTAGAAAATGGTGTCGACGTCTGTCGGATTAACGTAACGGTACAGCGCCGAAAGTTCGTAAAAACTTCCACAAAGAACATTGCGGTAATAACGCGAGGACGTCAAGCTTTGTCTACGAAATTCAGTGTAATCCATGATTCCGTCGAATTTCAGCGCAGCTTTAAATTATAATATTATGACTGAATATGTAACGTCCTGCGCGGTAAAACTGAGAAGGAAAATAAGATAAATTCGCGATTTGAGTTGAAACAACTAGTCGTAGATAGGCCCTAACAAAGATAAACCTTCTACGTGTTAATATTATGTCGAATGAGATCAAAATGTTGTCCTTAAATTCCTACAGTATCGTCGTTTGTTCATCTAGTTCGGTTTAATTGCGATCATTCTGACTTGATTTTGCTCATGACCAACAGCGAGAAGCTATAAAGTAAGCGAAAGTTATTCAAAATTATGCTTAAAACTTTCTATTGAAAGAAGAAAGCTAGAAAATAGCAAATTCTTTATAGACGATTATTTTGATTCGCGATCGAGTAGCCTAAGTCCGACTTTTAAACGGCGAAGCGGAATCCAATTCTGTCTACTGTAGGCCTAAATCGTTTAATAAGTTGAAAGCGTTCTATGGCCATCGGTTAATAATTACAATCAAGTGGTCAAGGTACTTTTACTTTCGTTTTCTGCGATACTAAGCGATATTTGCATTCATAGAATGTAAACTTGTGATATTGAATGTAATGAAGATTGGAAATGTTGCGATATTGCGATGAGTTAACGCTATTCAGCCATTGATAGGACTGTACAGTAATTGTAATTATTCTCGAAAGGTAACCCGCTTCAAAAGGTCCTCTTTTAACCTCTTAACTGGGAATCCCGGATATATCCGTCCATTTTACATTGAGTTACAGTTGAATACACGGTTACGGGGTTAATTACTTTTTCTCTTAGTATTGCATGATGCTGTCTTCTACAGTTCGTCAGCAACAATGCGCTTAAGGGGGCTGTCCATTAATTACGTCAACAATTTAGGGGAGAGGGGGTTTGGAGAAGTTCGACAGTTGTTGACAGGGGAGAGGAGGTCAAGAGAAGTTATGTCAACAATTTCATTTTTTCAAGTAATCAAAAACAGGAAATTTCATAGAATACTACTTATTATAATGGAAAAAAGCATTAGAAAAAGGTCATCGCCACCACATTTTGACACTCGATGAGGAAAAAGGGAAAATGGTAATTACTGCAGAAATAATAACCTTGTTATTGGGACCTGCCATTGATCTTGGGGGTCAAGAGTTGTTGACGTAATTATGAGGGGGTTATGAAAGTTGACAGTTGTTGACAAGGGAGGGTCAAAACTGCCCAAAAATTGTTGACATAATTAAGGGACAGCCCTTTTAGCAACCTTGATGATTATTATCGATATTTTCACTTTTCCTTCGTTTTATTATAGCAAGCTCCAAATTATGCTTAGCTTTCTCTTTAGCTCCTGCCAAATTGTTAACCGGCTGTCCATTGTGCACCTTAGTTCTCTCTCTCTCTCTCTCTCTCTCTCTCTCTCTCTCTCTCTATATATATATATATATATATATATATATATATCGACAGTTATATATATATAATATATATATATATGTGCATGCCTACTTTTACTTTCGTATTCTGTGATACTATAGGTTACCCTATATATGATACCGCCGTACCTATGATACCTATATATATATATGTGTGTGTGTGCGTGCGTGTGTGTTGTTGTATGTTCTGTGTGCAAGCGTTTTTGCATATTTGTGTGGCACCATAGCCACATGTCACAAAATTACAAAATTGAAACAACTTCAAGTGTTAACGCTCGCTTCGGGGCATACACAGTTGACTGTTTACAGGCTGATACCGCGTAATCAGTTACATGGCGGTCCTATTAGTGTAATTATCAAGCCTCTTTCTGTTTCTTTTCTTCGTAGTCTGCTTTACTGGGGGAGTTTACTGCTTTACTTTAGTCCCTACTCCCCCTCCCACTTTGACTCGTATCTGGATTATCGACCAGATCTTTTGAGGCATTGGTTTGTCAGGTTTGAAGTACATACATCGATTGATACCTCTGAGTATTTTAATTGGTGCTATAGAAATTCAGACATGTTATTGTTATAATAATAATAATAGTAATAATAATAATAATAATAATAATATTATTATTATTATTATTATTATTATTATTATTACAGATGATTATTGTGGTAACTCGTACTATAGGCCTAAGAACTGCGTGAACACATTACAAAAACGCAAGAAATCACGAGTAGCTCCTGCGGAATAGCCAGGTTTTAAGTTTCTCTTTGAAGGTGTTGAGCGATGGAGAGAGTTACACAGATAGAGAGGTAGACAGTTCCGCGCTCTCGACGCGGCCACAGAGAACGCGCCATCATCGACAGTTCGAAGGCGCATCCTCGGGACGACCAATGAGGTGGATCGGGCAGATCTCAGGCGTTGCCGTCCTTCCAAGTCAGCCACTCGTACCAGTTATACAACTTATACCAGTTATACCACTACTGGTTATACTAACTCTGAAGCTAATAAGCTAGTTGCTAAATTTGACCAAATCATTTCATACACAGATCAGAAACGTTCCCATGGCTTTAAGACATCTAAGACAGTGAAATTTGGGGAGAGGTCTTTTACCTGAGGGAACCCTTTCCTCTGGAATTCGCTGCCCGACATTGTGACCAACGCGACTAGCCTTGAAATGTTCGCTATCAGACTTAAGACGCACTTGTTTAACATCTCATTTAAGTGCAATCTGTAAAGCGCTCTTGATCTTGGCCTGCTGTGACTATAGCGCTATATAAGTTGGCATATTAACTAACTAACTAACTAACTAAGAAACGTAAAAGGAAACAGTAGACGTTACTCAATACCTACCAACTGCTGTCCTAATGTGTTTCGCATCCAACAGTGGCAGCAGTTCTATAGTCTATTCGGCCTCGGACCAGACGTGGACAGTGTCCCTCCTAATTCTCGGGTGTCCGCGTGCCCATGAAATTTCTCTTACTTGCTTAACATGACTTAAAGTGGCTTGAACGTATAGTGAACTCTGCAGTCACTGCGTCTCGTAGACTTAAGAAAGAACTCTTTCAATGGCTAATTGATACTTTTTTGTGTTGAACTAAGTAATTACCAGAAGTGCTGATGGCAGGCAGGACAGCAAGGCTAGCAGGTAACGATGCTACTGTATATCGAACGAGAGTCGCTGTCGTGTGATGAACCAGAGGAGGCGTCGTGCATTTTAATTGGCTATAGATTCATCTTGAAACGAATCGTTGTTTCTTGCAGACACAGCTAGTAATAGGTTTACATTAGAATGCGCACCAGTAGTTTGCGCACCTGGGCGTTTGCACACTATGAATTTGCGCACCAGGGGCGTACCAGGGTTAGGGTTAAAATTGACCCTAACCCTAACTCTAACCCTCACCCCAACCCTAACCCTAAACCTAACCCTAACCCTAATACTGGTGCGCAAATTCATAGTGCGCAAACTCCCAGGTGCGCAAACTACTAGTGCGCATACTATGCTATACCTAGTAATAGGCCTATTTAAGTATACACTTCTTTCCGAACTCAAAGCAAACAAAAAAGTATATACCGAAAGCAGATCTTCGTCAGCCTATAGAGGAGCCAGCCAACATGACAACTGTTTCGCATTTTCCATGCACAATAGCAGCAGAACACGCTGGGACACCGACGCACCGTGCATTCACCTAGCAACACAATTATCATCAATGTACTGGAGCTATATAAATGCGTGCTTCAGAGCGTGGACATGTACAGTGGTGCTGGTGAATGAATGGTCATGATTTCAGTAGCGACTGCTGAGTTCTTTCTTGGTGGACGCTTAATCTTTCCCTGAATCCGTTTGGAGAGCGTTGGATTTGCTGCGGTGGGATGTTCGCCACAATTTGCGTCGCTTTGTTATTTTCGACGACGGCTGCTGTCGATATGTGGTGGTAAGCGTTTTATGTTATATTTAGTATTAAATGCCTATAGGTAATAAGTGACAAATATCAGGTAACTGGTCATCAGATACAATATTAAATTTAACTATCATATCATATGCTGATAGACAGAAACAGTGGGGGCCCCAGGATTTGGCAAGTGGGAGTGGGGAGCGGGCGTCGGGGAGGCAACTTCTAAGCGCGGGGTTCAACCATTTGTTGATAGGTATGTACACACTGTAGTAGTAAGCATAGGGTCCCAACGGGGGGCCACAGGGGCCAGGCATTCAATAGGGGCCCCATGTGGAGCCGTCAATGGGCCGAAATGAGATTATAGTAAAAATCATTGTGTGTTTATTAAGAAAACTCTAATTCCAAACGTTGAGCAGAATCTGTATTGAATTATTTCTTTATTTTGTCATTAAGTGTTTCGTTCAGCCGTAAAGAACGCATATTCGGTTGACGAGCAGCTTAACCCCGTAACCGTGTATTTAACTGTAACTCAATGTAAAATGGATGGATATATCCGGGGTCCCCAGTTAAGGGGTTAAGGCTATAATGGCTATTAAGCGTCCGAGGCAGGGTTATTTCTAGGATTGTGAATTTGGGGGGGGCGTCGGTAAAATTTGGGAGTCTCTGCCAAATCTAAGAAAATTCTGACAAGCAAACAACGTTATTCAGGTATCCCAAAAGTCTGACTAGCAAAAAAAGGTCAAGAGAAATAAAGTTGGGGGTGCTAGTTCTCGAATTGGGGGTGTTCGGAGGCTATTTAGGGTACATACCACATGCATACCATTGTTATATTAGCAAATTTTGGGGTTGTCGACCTCAAATTGGGTGTGTGGGGGGTGTTATGGGGTGTAAAATATCCCTGGTCCGAGAGAAATGATTTCTTTGTTGTTGTAAATGATTTGTGTCTTCCATTTCGGTTTAGGAGTGTGTCTGTTTCCGCAAAATGGAGCCGCTGTTGTCTCGTCTCCATAGCTCCCACACGGGGCGTATGTAGGATATTTGGCGTCCATGGAAGCGATCAGAAAATTAAATTAGCAGGTTAACCAATCCGTAGTTAACACGTCAGGGCATTTTACTAACACAGGATTTTAACTACAAATGCACTTTCCTTGCTTCTACTGATGTGAACTGGTCTTTGATGTGCTCCTCGAATTAAGTCAGTTTTCAGTTTCTTACAATCTTTCCACGCTTGGTCTGCCTCGGAAAACTAATGTCCTTGAAAACATTGTTCAATTGGGGATTGTCAATATGCTGCCATGTAGTGTGGTTTATGGAAATTATAGACTAATATCAAGATTTGACTCTAACATTACCCTAACATTCTTACCCTAACATTTTTTGATCCAGACCCCTTTTTGACCCAATTTTTTGGCATTTTTGACATTTTGACTCCATTTTGCTCCAGACCCCGTTCATGGAGATCGACACACTACATCAAGCCCCCTAGTAGGGATTGAAATTGTCGGTCTGTAGAGCAAGGTTTAATCTAGGCCGTTTCCGGGGGAATTGCCCTTTTCCCCCGGAAATTTCAAATTCCCCCTCGGAATTATTCCCCCTCGGTCATCGGTTGCCACCGGTCAGCTAGGGGTTGCTGTTAGTTGATGTAGTATACCAAAATCACTTGTCGTCCGACAAGTGATTTTGGTATACTACATCAACTAACAACAGCCCCTAGCTGACCTCCCCCGGCCGTGTCAGTTCCCCCCTCCCGGAGTCTAGAGTCTAGGTTAAGCACTGCTGTAGAGGCCTTGGCACCCCCTGTCCTTTTCCGAAACCCAGGCGGCGCCACTGACGATGGCAGAGCGCTTGGATTAATTAATTTTCTTGAGGCCATAATTGGTCGACCGGCGTAATGTCTCCGGTCGCAAGGCTCTCCCGGGAATTCGTAATTTTGAACGCGGACATTAAGACGTGAATTCTAAACTCGCCGCCGTTTGCTCAGTCGGAGTCTTTCATGGACTCATTGAAAGGAGACTTTTATTCTTTTGATCTTTCTTTTGACGAGATGGCGATCTACATAACCAACGACAAGCCCTCCTCTGGGACAGAAAGAGAGAGAGAGAGAGACAGAGAGAGAGAGAGAGAGAGAGAGAGAGAGAGAGAGAGAGAGAGACAGATAGAGACAGAGAGAGAGAGAGAGAGACAGACAGACAGACAGACAAACAGACAGACAGACAGACAAACAGACAGACAGAGACAGACAGACAGAGACAGACAGATAGAGGGACAGACAGACAGAGGGGCAGACAGCGACAGACCCTCGACTCGACAATTCGCCGCCTTGATGTTCAACGAGAGGTTTTAATGGCAAACAACAAAAGTCACAACAAGAACAACCTCACAGAGTCCATTCGTTATCACCAACAATAGGCTGTAATGTCTTCATATCGGACAGGGACAAACTAACAAAAGAACATCGTAC
Organism: Metaphire vulgaris; assembly: GCA_018105865.1. NCBI lineage: Eukaryota > Metazoa > Annelida > Clitellata > Crassiclitellata > Megascolecidae > Metaphire > Metaphire vulgaris. Next base: position 3,448,221 of record CM030833.1, on the reverse strand, counting down.
AGAAGATGGCGCATTATAAAGGTTAATGACGCCCGTCATTTAGTAAGTCAGTCATTTTATCGCTTTGACGGCGGAGGTCCGTTGTGCCAATTTCATGTAAACATGTTATGTGTGTTGTGGCGCTATAGGAGTTGATTGATTGATTGATCGATCGATCGATCGATTGATTGATTGATTGATTCGGTGTTTTTAGGAATCTGGGCGTCGACGGAATAGACGTTTGGCGAAATCACGAGACCTACGTCGTCGGTCAGCAGCAGCAGCAGCAGCAGCCGATCTGCCAGGTGATCAGCGGACTGTCTCCCGGTCAGACCCGGTTCTGTCGGATGTACGAGGACCACATGTCGAGCGTCAGTCGCGGAGCGGAGCTCGGCATCAGAGAATGTCAACGCCAGTTCAGAGACAGAAGATGGAACTGCAGTCTCGTGAAGGATGGATCCGTCTTCGGTCACGTGATCGACCAAGGTCTGAGTCGCTAGTGTCAAGATGGCGAGAAATGATGTCTTAATACATCAGTAGGATTACTAGTCAATTTTAGTGGTAGTACACAAGAAACGAAGTATTATGGAGCGCAAGAACTATAGTAGTAGTAGTAGTAGTAGTAGTATAGCAGTAGTAGTAGTAGTAGTAGTAGTAGTAGTAGTAGTAGTAGTAGTAGTAGTAGTAGTAGTAGTAGTAGTAGTAGTAGTAGTAGTAGTAGTAGTAGACTTCCTTAGCACCATTGTAGTAGTATATCAGTACTATAGAACAGTGTTTAATCTAGGCCGTTTCCGGGGGGAATTACCCTTTTCCCCCGGAAATTTCAAATTCGCCCCCGGAAATTTTGGAATGCTACATGGACTAACAGCGGCCCCTAGCAGAATTCCCCCGGATTTGTCAGTTTCCCCCGGCTTTTTCAGTCCCCCCCGTAGTCCAGGAGTCTAGATTAAACACTGCTATAGAACCCTAGCACTGTTAAGCCACCTGAAAAAATACTAATGCCGATACTGACTGAGAGGCTTAAAATACGCATGGATGAATATATCTTCTGACACGAATAAGCTGGATTCAGAAAAGAGCGTTACGATCGATAGGAGAAAAAGGAAGACGGAAAAATGCGAAAGTATAGGGTCTACAACTGTTTTGTATCTCTGTCGATTGATAATACATAGGCTGTTCCTTTTAGCATTAGGGCCTACTTTGATTGGATTGTTTAACTTGCATTCGATTTTGAAAACTCTGAATAAAACAAGTATAGAAAGGTAATATTTTTATATCTTGGTGCAGAAGTTTCCAGTTTTTAAACCAATAAATCATAACTGCGTGTATGGTTATCCATTGCGAGTAACGGTCTTTCTGGTTCTCTGTGTATGGTTATCCATTGCGAATAACGGTCTTTCTGGTTCTCTGTGTATGGTTATCTATTGCGAATAACGGTCTTTCTGGTTCTCTGTGTATAGTTATCCATTGCGAATAACGGCCTATCTGGTTCTCTGTGTATGGTTATCCATTGTGAGTAACGGCCTTTCTGGTTCTCTGTGTATGGTTATCCATTGTGAATAACGCCTTTCTGGTTCTCTGTGTATGGTTATCCATTGTGAATAACGGCCTTTCTGGTTCTCTGTGTATGGTTATCCATTGCGAGTAACGGCCTTTCTGGTTCTCTGTGTATGGTTATCCATTGTGAATAACGGCCTTTCTGGTTCTCTGTGTATGGTTATCCATTGCGAATAACGGTCTTTCTGGTTCTCTGTGTATAGTTATCCATTGTGAATAACGGTCTTTCTGGTTCTCTGTGTATGGTTATCCATTGCGAGTAACGGCCTTTCTGGTTCTCTGTGTATGGCTATCCATTGCGAGTAACGGTCTTTCCGTGTGTCTGTCAGCCACCAGGGAGACTGCCTTCGTGCACGCCGTCCTGGCGGCCGGAGTCGTCCACGCCGTCGGCCGGGCGTGTCGGGACGGCGACCTGGCCGTCTGCGGGTGCAGTCGACGACCGAGACCGAAGACCCTGGAAAGCGACTGGATCTGGGGCGGATGCGGGGACGATTCCGACTACGGATACAGGTTCTGCGTCGGATTCGTCGACCTGCGAGAGAAGGAGAAGAACTATCCGAGGCGATCGAAGGAACTGGCGAGGATGCTCATGAATCTGCACAACAACGAAGCCGGACGAAGGGTATAACGTAGGCTACATACATACATATACAGTAGATACCTTTGCAAAGAATATAGTAGTGGCCGAAAAAATTAAGGCACCTCACGATATTTGACATTCTATCTCATATCTGACATGTTTCTTATTGCTAAGGACACCTCACAAATAATAATAATAATAATACATTCATAATACTTGAATGAGAAAATCTCATAGATAAATAGATAGGTAGATAGATAGATACATACTGTACATACATACTTGCATAAATAAGTACATGCGTATATACATACAACATGCACACATACATAAGCACATACATACATAGATTTACATATATACATACATACGTACATGCATACATACCTAAATACACATATCTACATACATAAAATATACATACATGCATATCTACCTACCTACGTACGTACATGCATACATACAGGGTACATATAATTCGCTGGACTAAGGTAGGTGAATGAAAGAAATATTTCATTTATTTTGTCGTCAGAAAATCTCTTTCGAAATTCGATTCGGAGTGACATTCTTTGACGCGTTTTGTCGGCGTTGTCAATTTGTTGCCATCTTTTTCGAACATCGAATAAAGGATCAATTGTCGGACGACCGCGGTGGCAACCGATGCGGTTGAGGGTAAATCTTCACGGTTGATTGAACCCCCACTGTTACAGACAACCGAAGCACCAAAATGACCCCTGTCCACTGACAGCTGAGGTGAAATTACAGGCTAGAGAGTGACCGCTATCAGAGCACGATCTAACCTGGAAAGAATATAGATAAAAGCTGAAAAAGGAGACCAGAGGACAAAGAACACGTGTATCATGAAAATGAAATTGTTAACTGCTTCTAGCACGAAATTATCCTTTGAAATAATAAACCAGCAAACCTCTGTATAAGATGAAAGGATAGTGAGGGGTACTGTAGGTTGAGATGAAAAGTTTGATCCGATAAAAGATTCACGAAGAGTTGATAGAGCGTGCTTCAAATTGAAGGCCGAGTATTAAAGACCGGGAAATCGAAAATTCAGAAATTGTAGCTTGACAGAAATTGCCCGAAACAAACATGGATGATGTCAGTGGTGGTTCCACCATGTTGATGACTGGGGATGCATCCCCTCCCACCGGGGGTTCCGGATGACCTTTTTGGCTTGTCAGCCTATTTTCCGGTGAGTTTTTAAATTTAGTGAAATACTGCGAATGGCCTTTTTTGCTTGTCAGGCTTATTTGGCAAGGTTTATTAACATTTAGTGCGCAAAACACTAACAATTACCTTTTTTCTCTCTTACTTTTTTCGTCTTCACTTTGTACCCCCGCCAACTTCCCATAAATTTTTTCATCCCCCCACCAAGAATTTCTGGAACCGCCACTGGATGATACCAAAACTCGAACTGCGGGAGAAAGAGAAAGGATGAAACAAAGCCAGAGAGATAGATAAAATGCTGTAATAGAGACTGGCAAATATATTCCGGGAAACACAAAAAGAGATTGATTGTTAATTAATTTAAATGAATGAAAAGCTTTAAAAAGGCCAGCTTCTGTTGCCGAAGAAATGCGTCTGCTGGTTTTAAAAAGCATCATTGTATTGGCCAGCTGTTTAGTCCGCCATTCGACAAGAAACCAGATAAAACCCAGGCCGAGATTCAGCATCGAAAGAACTCTTGAACAACAACAGCATATCAAGCGCTTCAATCATTTACGATTGATGACAAAACACCACAGGGCTTAAATCGGCGAAGTTTTTTCCGCCTAACCGATCAGCAGAATCGCTGATGCGGAAAAATACAGTGTACAGTATTGAGCAAACAGTGAAGCGAAGGCGAAGCTGAGAAAATCGAAGACTCGACGGAGGATCAGAGAGAGAGAGAGAACATGGACGCCCACACATTGGGACAAGAGGGGTCGTTTGCCTCTCCCTGGAAAATGCAAATCTATTTTTGTAAGTAACTAGGCTATATTTTGCATTTAACCAATATTTTCACACTAAAATCACTACTGAGAAACAAAGTGAAACTGAGAAACAAAGTGAAACTGAGAAACTTTCACTATAAGAACTCTGAAATATAATATATCTTATATATTAACCGTGACCATTGTGTCTTGCCCTCCCCTGGAAATATTTCCGTGAGTGCCACTGAGAAAGAGAGACAGACAGACAGACAGACAGACAGACAGACAGACAGACAGAGAAAGCCAACGATACGTGCTCGCTAATAACAGTTGCCCGGCGAGATGCTCTGTGGCGGTGATCATGACTTAATGTACTGAACACAGAATGCGTTTTCTACTTGATTTAATCGGAAGAATATTTGAAGCGGTATAATTTTATGAACACTTAGGCCTATATATGCATACTCAGAGGCGGATTTACATTTTGGAGGCCCGGTGCAAATATTTCCACGGAGGCCCTCCGGCGCCATCGTGGTCACTTAAAGAAATAAAAAACAAACGTCATTGAGAAATGAAACAATTAAATGCCATTAACTTCAACTCAAATAAACTTGCATTGAATTTGCAGTCGTGCAGTCAGTGTACAAGAACTGGGGCACAGTCGACCTGTCGTCTGTTTATAATATTAGTAGTGTACTGGTAACTCACCGTAACTGGTGATTAGTCTAAATTGTCTCAACATGTCGTCGACGACTTTTTGTTGTAGCAAAGGCCTCCACTAGCTGTGAAAAGTCGATTGTCTTCACGAGTTCATTTTCAATGTTCAGTATGGCTAAGGATGACAGCCTATGATCTGTTAGATATCAATGCGCTATAGCCTAATCCACGTGTTATGACGTATAAATTAAGTTAATTTATTTAAGTGTTATTTGAACTTATTTCTTATGAACTTAATCATACATGAAGATGAGTTCCGGT
>CM030833.1:3415702-3433202 GCA_018105865.1 Metaphire vulgaris | reverse complement strand
GATGACGCCCCTTCAACTTCCGAAAAATCTTGACGAACAAAAAAGGCCGTCACTTATTTGCCTTCGGTCGGTATCCCCTCAATCTGCGACAAAAACCCCTGACGAGCAAAAGAGGTCAACACTTATTTATTTCAATACGAGTCGAGTGACTATAACGTATTTATCTTTTTTCTGCTTGCTTCTTTTTTGTTACACCAACCCCAAACCCGATTTTGGCGTCCCCACCTTGGCACCCGGGGGCGGCTGCCCCTTCACTACGCCTCTGCCTAGACCAGTGGTTCTTAACCTTTCTATGATCACGTGCCCCCGAGACAAGTATGGGAGGGCGAAGTCCCCCTACCAGACCATCTTATCTAAGAACTAAATTTTTATGTTGCGCAATATATTGAAAAAATTATAAACTGTAACATACATCTGTCACAGATTGTGCATCTGCTAGAAAGTGGGGGGAGCCATTCAATAGAGGAGCACCGGCCCCCGGGACTCCCTATGGAGCCGCCACTGCTAGACGAGCAGCGACGCAGGTGGCTTACTACAACTACTACTAGGGGTCTATTACTATACCTGCTTTGAATCTCGTAGTTTCATTTAGGCCAGATCCTTCGACTTGCACTTCGTAGGAATGTCCAGGTTGAAACTGAAGAGGAAACTCGTATCTCTGCTCAGTGCGACCAGTCGCCGGAACGTTAAATTCCCGCGGGAAAGAATATAGAACAGGTCCCGTGGGCGAGGAAATTTTTTTGACCGTTATTTTCCACTCAGCGTTGTACAAATAGCGAGCGTTGCCGTCGGATATGACAACTGTTGCTTGATGAAACGTTGCTCGCTCGACTTTGATCGAGCGTGAAGCGACAGTTGTAGCACGACCTACTCTTGATAGGTCTAAATATATACTTCAAAATGCATGTAGATACATTTCCAGCTTATTTTGGTGATAGGCTTGAAGACGCAAAGACAATCAGAATTATATTAAACGAATCTCTTATACGCTAGTAATACTTCATATTCTAGACCAATCTTTTCACTATCGATCGCGACAAGACATTTGTCAGATTAATTAGCGTTACGAATGGATTTTGAGATAGAGAAAAAACAGATGAGCTACTAAAGGAAGACCAAGAAGAATATATGCAGTGCTGAAAGTCAGCCGAAACGCGGCGGAACGGAGCTCCGGCACCTTTTTGGACCATGAAAATGTTTTTCCTTGTCAGGGCATTCCAAGAAGAAAGAATTATAAGGACGACATTTTTTGCTTGTCAAGGCTTTTGGTGAGCTCCTGCACCTTTTTCACAGACTTCCAGCACTGAGAATATGGATAGACGACATCAAAAATTGGGAATCGAAAACTACGGCATGATGAAAAGAAATGACGGAGACCTATTCAGATGGAAGAAGATCGTGACCGACAATAAATAGTGACAACCTTCGAGTCAGAGACAGCACACATGATGACAGAGACGTAGCGTCCCAATGGCTCTACTATGGCTCTAGCCATGGGCGGCACACATGATGGGGGCGGCAAATTTTGGAAGCGACCTTTTTGTGTTTGTAGGGTTGTTGAGGAGTTTTTGGCGAAGGCGAAGGGGGCGGCAAAATGTAGAAGGGGCGGTAAATTCAAATTCATTGACGACGACCAGCTTCTGTTTTTGCTTGTTTCAAGTTGCTTGTCGGGGGGTTGTGTCGAAGAGGTTTAGCGAAGAGGCGGGAAAATGGCAAAATCAGCGGCGACAACCTTTTTTTGCTTGTCAGCCATAGTAATATCAAATTGGGGCGGAATTTTTTCCAGGTGCCATGGGCGGCACAAGTGCACGCTACGCCACTGCGTGATGATAATGATGATGATGACGACGATGATGATGAAGATGATGAATCATTTAGTTGTCGAGACCAAACTGATTAACATTAGATGACAAACATTAACAAAACAAACCATAGATGATAGTTCTGATCATAACGAACTATGTACGACCACCACTACCATCATCATCACTCATCAGTATAGTATTCGTTAAAGAAAAGTGTAGATTTATAAATCAACTGTGTTTTCTATGCAGTTCCTGAGTAAGTAAGTAAAATCTCGTGGATTTCTATAGCGCCTTGGAAAGCAGCACAACAGTAGCTGCTTATTCTTAGGCGCTCAGCCTCTCTTAAATTAGCTATGGGGAAGGTATATGAACAGCCAGGCAGTAGCCAACATCCAAAGGGCAGTGAGGCTAGGTTGTTACAGCTATGGAGGAAATGATTTCAGAAAATGAAGGATTTAAGCTTAGACCTGAAGACTTGAGGAGATAATGCAGGGATTATAGGAAATGAGGATTCAGATTTTATTGGTTGAGAGTGTCCAAGTCTGCGGAGGGAAGCTGGGATCCAGTTCCAAAGTTCAGGTGCAGCGTATGAGAAGGCACGGTTGCAAATTTTCAGGGATGACTGATTCAGAGGGCGTGACAGTGAGATGAGATGATGAACGTGTGGGTCGAGGAGGCTGGGGGGTTAATAGTGATCTAAGGTAGACAAGTTTTGATGACTGAAGTGAGCTATATGTAAGTGCTATTATCCTATTCTACTACTTCGAGTATTCAATGCTGTCGATGACTACGTATATTGTATAAGTTTTATAATTCTGTCGATTCGTAATGTATTCTCTATAACTCATATTGTTAAAGTAGACCATTTCACCTCGAGGTGCAAGTGTTGATGCGGAGATTGGAGTTCGAGGTGTTCTTTCTGCCAATTGCAAAGCTCTCAGTGAGTTATCGAGAGCAGACACTTTAGCTGAAAAACAAAATTAGTAGGCCAGAAATGTCGAGCGACTTTTCCAGACAAGAGTTTGCGTTAGTTTTGCCGCTGCAAGAATATCAAGGAATTTATGCTAATGACTGGATTGTAGTAAGTAGGATTTCTCCAGTGATTCGTTCTAGTTTGCGGTCGGCTTTGGCGATAATATGACCTTGGCTAAGAGACCACGCTGAAAAGTATTTCTAAATTCTATTCGCCTCTCACAATTGAAACTGATGCTCATTAAACGACTGCACGTCGTTTGAAACTGAAAGATCCGGGCAAAAGTACAGTAAGCAACATTATTACCATTAGCTTCACAAACGGAATAGTCGCAAATACTTCTTAGCTATCTTGGTCTTCAGTCAATTATTGATATAGAGTATCATCGATAGATAGCTTTGTATCAGGGGCGTAGCCAGGAATTTGATTCAGAGGATATAATATGATTTGGGCGGGGGCATCAAATTTTTTTTAACTTTGAAAATCTTAAAAATCACATTAAAACTTTTAAGGTAGTCTGATTTTTTTGGTGGGGGGAGGGGCATATATACCGAGATACCCCGTCGCTACGTCCCAGCTTTGTATTCTAGAAATGTGGTACTAACATTAGCATACGCATTGTTGTGACTATTATGATGGTCATCATCTTTGTCGTCGACTTCATCGTCATCTCATCATCATCATCATCATCATCATCATCATCACCACCACCACCACTCATCGCTCTGAAAAGTGTAGGTTATAAATCAGCTGGACGTGTTATCTTTGCAGTTCCTACCTCGAGCATTCAGTGTTGCCGTTTTTGAATTGCTGCAGACTACTTTGAACGCAGCGCCCTCTGTGGTTCCCGAGTCGCACACCTGAAGTCCATCGACTCTGATTCCATATCGAGTTCCAGCATATACCGTTTCCATTGGAACCTGAAAGGATTGTTCGAAACCTGTGACCGGAACCAGGAATATGCTGGACTTACTGTTGGTTCCAGCGGATCTGGAATAAGGCGTGAGTGTAATCTGCCATCTTTTGATTTCACTCTGACCATAGGTTGTGTTTATCTGCAACTCCACTTGGTTTCCACGAAGTTCATCAATTGTCAGCGTAGGTTCAGTCGTGTTTGTGGGCAATTTACGTCCGATGACATCTGAAAAGTTAATCGTAGTAGTAGTAGTAGTAGTAGTAGTAGTAGTAGTAGTAGTAGTAGTAGTAGTAGTAGTAGTAGTAGTAGTAATAGTAGCAGCAGAGATGGACATGGGTCCATTTTTTAGAACCCAACCCAACCCGACCCATCAAATCTCCAACCCAACCCAACCCAACCCATGCCGGCAATTGCAAGTATTCACCCAACCCACCCAAGCTTCAAATAAACATATTCAGCAAATTTATTGCTAAGCAACAATTTGTCAATTACTGCATACAAATCATTTAAAAAAATTACCTCTCACATGTCGCTGTAGGGCCTATGTTTTCCGCCATTATAATTATCATTGGCGTGCAAAGAAAGGTAGACGTCCTTCTTATAATTTGTACTTATACTATCTAAAATTCAGCTTCAAATGTTGACAGACTAACGAATAAGGAACCCTAGAGCCATTATAGCATTTGCTTAGCAAGTTCGCAAGCACTCCCACGCAGTAGCTCATAAATGCTATTGGAGTCAATAAGGGGATTAAGATGGATTTACAGTGGATGGTTCAAAGAAAGTTACTTCGTTCAAAGAAAGTTACTTCCTTCTTTCATCAATTTCGACTCTCGATTCCAATGCCTTGAATTATTTACTTCCACCGGTCTTATGCAAATATCTCGTGGCTGCGGATCAACATTGACCTATAGGCATATGACGCTGCACAATATCGAGAAAGCAACGGTGACAACGGCGAGGGGGGTTTTATGTATCAAAGGAGATAGATGCTTTAATGCTTTATTACATAGGAACAACTGTGTTTGGATCAATAGAACCAGGGGCTCAAGAAAGTCCTGAATATAACCCCCCACCCGCCAATCGCTTAACTAATAGCCGTCATAAGCCAGTATTGCCAGCGACAGTTCGGCGGCAATTTGTTACATGAAAATGCGGAAAACGATAACCATTTTTTATAACCAATATATGGTGTGTGCACTGTGCCAAGTGCAAATCAGCGTTTTGCAACCCAACCCAACCCAACCCACCACAACTGCCTAAATTTATGACCCAACCCAATCCAACCCAACCCAACCCAACCCATGGGTTAACCCAACCCATGTCCATCTCTGAGTAGCAGTAGCAGTAGTAGCAGTAGTAGTAGTAGTAGTAGTAGTAGTGGTAGTAGTAGTAGTAGTAGTAGCAGTAGTAGTAGTAGTAGTAGTAGTAGCAGTAGTAGTAGTAGTAGTAGTAGTAGTAGTAATTGGAGTTTAGGTGGTTTAGCAGTATCTCTACTTTATTGAAAACCACTGTCACTCATACAGCACTCTATTCCAACTCCCTTTTGTCCGCTACATCTGTTATCTTTGATTCCACAAAGAAATACAATTCACAGTATACAATGCCAAAACGGTACACATTAAATTTCACTTCCTCATAATCTTTTGTACTACAATCAATATGTATAAAATCAATCAAACACTTAAATACCTAATCTAATATCCCATTACTTTTAAATGCGTTCACAGAGTAGCTGATACTGTCGTATCATCTAATTTGCTCAAATTGTCTACTACTTTGACACTAAAGTAATGTTGCTTGTGCCTTTCAACTAGGATTTTAGAAATCTAGACAACACCATATTTGATTGAACATTTTACGAAATTTTGCTCCGCCATAAGGAACACAATTTCACATTATTGAAACCTAAAATTCTACTGTACGTGGCTATGCGTACCCAGGATTTGCGGTGAATAGCATTGTTCAACATTTCCGGATTCCTCAATAATCGCAGCAGTCAACGTTCCATCCTCCGTGAAGTCAAATTTCGCAGTAAACTCCTTTCTGCGCGTCAGAGGTTGAAGGGAGAGAGACAATTTGAACAGACGACGGGTACAATAAACATCTTTGTCTTTTCCTTCGTAGAATACTAATGGAAGAGTGTCTTCATGGCCATCATATTTAAAAATCGACTTATAAGTCATAGGCAAAACAGAGTCAAAGGCAGCCAAAACTACCATCTCAGCATGATAACCAGTACCCATACCAACGTTTTCACGTAAGCGAGGTCGGAAATCTAGAATTGAAACATCAATTTATTATCCATAAAATTATTTTATAAACGTCATTCACTACTATAGATCGATTAGGCCCTACTGTAAATCTGCAAACAGACCAGGCCAGACCATACAAAAGCCTGTCTGTGCTGTTTAAGCAACAGTATAGTCAGTTATCGTTATTATCATCGTCTTTATCACCACCCAGTGGCGTAGCCAGGGTTCTGAACATGGGGGGGACGCCAAGGCTTCTACAGACCGACATCTGCAGCAACGACTAGGGGGCTTGAGGGAGCTTTGTGAGCTATTTCAGAGTCACGAAACTCCCACGACTGGTCCCAGCCCGAAGACAAGGCCAAAGTCCTCGTGGTTAGGCCAATGTCACACCACCATCTTCATCATTGGTCGTCGTCATCATCATCATCATCATCGTCATCACCATCATCAACAGCAGTAGCAGCAACATTGTAATGTCTCTACTGTATTATAAACTCTTATTCAAACGCGGAATCACTCAAACGATAAGGCATTAGAATGAGTTGGGGCCCATCCATATAGTACGTACGCACTTATATAGGGGAGAAGGGGCTGTATTTTGGAGATTTTTCATATGTACGCTATGTGCAACGGGAGGGATTGGGTTGAAAATATGCCTTTATGCGTACATGCTATATGGATTAACCCGTTTATTATATGCCAGTTAACTAACTTAACTAATTAAGATCCACAGTGTAAGCAGCAACAATGTAATGTCTACCTTTGAACACGTCAGTTGACCTTGGGCCGGAAAGATTCGAATGTTCCACTTTGCAAGAAACTTCATGAAGATTTTCATAGCATTTCGTATCTTCATCAGCAGCGGTTGTTGCAGTCCGTCTGTTCGTAAGATCTTCGTTAAGAATCTTCATCTGTACAACAAGCTTGTGCGATGACGGTGTAATAGGAAGCAGCAGTTGAACAGGACTCGGCAGTCTGCGCCGTTCGGCCGTAAAAGTCCATTCCAAGTCTCCGTCTTCATCCGAAACCACGAACTGAACTACGGTGGCACGCTGGCGTTCCGGTACACTCTGCCAGTTGGAAATGACCAGGAGAGTGGACTTAGAATCGTGTGGATACGATCTTGCTTTGAATTCCTCATTGTCATCAACACGTCCTAAGGATCTTAGCATCCTACGCATATAAGCTGGATCCATGTCGATTCACCTGCTTGAAAGATAAGAAAATTGTACTGATAAAACCACAACGGCAGTGACGTAGCAACGGGTTGTGCCGTCTGTGCAGTGCACAGGGGGCCGCGCCCCCACCCCCCGGCGGCCAGAGGGCCCCTGCCAGGGAGTTGTAGGCCTACCCTACTTTTACTTTCAAGATCTATCGAGTATGTGCATATCTGGGACGAAAGAGTAAATACTGACAAAGCCTAAAAGTAGAACCACATGTCATGAGCAGCGTACATACGCAAATGACTTCATGGCTTTATGTTCAGTAATATAAAAAGAATACTAGTCATTGTAGATTATAAAATAGGATTTGAAGTATGTAAATATCGCAAAAGCGCCCAGTGTTTTTACTTGAAATCAAAGGGGGTTCGATGGGTCCACCACCGAAGCTGTGCACAAGGGCCCCAAAAACCTTGTTACGCCACTGGGCAACGAAAATTCAATAGCCTAAAGTTGTAGTTCAATGTCCCTCACCAATCCTCCATTTATCATGCCCATGATCGACGCCAGAAACTTTGAAATGGAGAGAGGCTATACCCAGACCTCTCTAAAAGTATTTTTGCCCTCGTTTTTAAACGAGGTTACTCAGGCCCGCCGAGAGGGGGACAAGGGGGCAAATGCCTAGAGACCCGGCGATCTGGAGGGTGCCCGAACGGGCCCGCAGTTAGGGTAAGGTTAGGGTGGAAGACGCAGGGGCGTTTGGGGCGCCCGTCAACAAGGTTCAAGACAGGCTTTAAGTTTTAACTGCCTCCTGAAAAGACTGACAAGAAAAAAAGCAGAAAAGGACTCCGCGACTGTTCTGCCGGCATTTCTCTCGGCGGCCCTAAGGGTACTAGGTCCTCCCCTAAATTTATCGCTGACCGGAATTTTGTGTTGTTGTTTTATTGGAGAGTGAAAGTTGGGTTTTTAGGGAACATTTCCCAGTCGATAATCGGCACATTGACCTTGTATATATTATGCTTTCAACGTTACACGTTCTAGGGCCTTAGTTATTGACGATGGTAACAATAGACAAAATAGAATGCGTAGGGCGTACATTGGTAATTGTGTTCTAGTCCTAACTCGCTTGAACTAGTAAACTCTCAGACTATTCGTACCGTTTAACCAGAGTCCGTTGTCACAAGACTAGTTCTCAAGACACACATCCGTGTTTGGCGATCGTATAACTTTGTCTTTAACGCCCGACAGAATACAATATTCTAAAGCTATCGAACATGGTTCATATCTGGGATGAGAGAGAGAGAGAGAGAGAGAGAGAGAGAGAGAGAAAGAAAGAGAGAGAGAGAGAATAATAACACTGGTCAACAAATTTTATGCAAGTTTTTGTTTCCTCTACAAATTTTGGTGAAACTAATAGATTTTGACTTGCTGAACACAAATATGTAATTAGAATTTCTGTATCACGTAAGGTTTTTAAGAAATCGACAATTTAGCATTTAGTATTGTAACGTCTTCTGCAACATAATCCTACAGAAGGATCTAGGCAATAATGACAAGACATGAGAAAATTAGAAATGTTTTGCTGTAGATTTTCATTTGTAGTCACTGTCCTGTGCTTCGCGTATCAGTGACCAACAGTAGTCTCCGAGCATAGACGGACTCCACTTTCCCTGGTAGCGTTTCTCGATGCTGGCAATGTCTTTGTGAAATCTTTCACCATGTTCATCACTGACGGCGCCGAGATTGTCCGGGAAGAAGTCCAAGTGAGAATGAAGGAAGTGTATCTTCAGTGACATGTTGCATTTCATTGCCTTGTAAGCTTGTAGCAGATTTCCAACTTGTTCAACATAGTTTGGCGCCTTGTAGTTGCCCAGAAAGTTAGCAACAACATCCCTGAAGGCTGTCCAGGCAACATGCTGGATGTCGATGGCTCAAACTCTGGGTCTTCCGTAGCTGAATCATCAACTATCTGCAGCATTTCCTCTGTCTCTGCATGCTCGTTCTCGTCCTCCAGTGTCCAAAACTCGGGAGGGGGGTTTGGAACAGGAAGACTCTCGTCTTGTGGAACTGGTCTCATTGCCGAGGCAAGGTTAGGATACTCAATAGACTTCATATTCTTTGAAGAAAATCCTGTAACATTCGTCATTCAGAAATAGCAATCCGTTACATGATTATTCCGTTCCCTCCATATAATTGGTATGGCGAATGGCATGGATGGACGCTTACCTGCAAGCCAAGCTCGCAGACTGGTAGCACAAGATGATCAACATATATGAGGTGCCCATACTTTGTCCTGGTCGCCAATTTTGCATCCAAAGTATAACTCATATCCTTTCTTTATGATTGCTGTCATACTCCGCTTCTGTGATTTCAACGTAAACTCTCCACAGATGTAGCAGAACGTGTCACTGCTATTGCGACATCGACGCGACATTTCAGAAACTTTAATTAAATTAGTTAATATATTCAATTCACAGCCTTTAACTAAACAGTTATATCTCATCAAATAGAAAGACTGCAGCTGCTTCCTAGTGCTGCTTGGTATTTATATAGGACTGCGTAACCATAGCAACAATACATGCTAGGCATGTAGTCTTGAAGACAGGTTTGGGCGGCGTCTGGGCATGTCTGGACATGCCTAATTATACTAATTTTCAAAATCCATGTAGTTAAGTGAGCCAGCAGTGCATATTACATCTGTTATGGTGGTCACATAAGATTCTTGCCTAACCTGAATACCCATAACTCAGATAACTCTCGAAAACCACGTTGTTAAAATTCTTATAATTTTAAAATTTATAATCAGCTTTTTCTCAAAAAACTTACGTGATAGGAAAATTTCAAAATTATTCCTGTAATCAGCATGACAAAATCTACCTGGAACACCAGAAATTGCACAGGAAACAAAAACCTTGTTGACCAGTGTAATTATGCACTTCTATAGCACCAGTTCCAATACCCAATGTATCAATCGATGGTACTTCAAAATCAATCCGCAAAAGATCCAGGTCATTCCAGAGATCAGTCAGAGGGAGAGAGAGAGAATAATTATGCACTTCTATAGCACCAGTTCTAATACCCAATGTATCAATCGATGGTACTTCAAAATCAATCCGCAAAAGATCCAGGTCATTCCAGAGATCAGTCAGAGGGAGAGAGAGAGAGAGAGAAAGAGAGAGAAAGAGAAAGAGAAATTCCAGGGAGGAAGAGAGGGAGGGAGGAGGAGAGAGGAGAGAGGGAGGGAGGGAGGAGGGGCGAGAGAGAGAAAGAGAACGAGGAAGTAGAGCCAATGAAGGGCTACACAGAGGGAGGAGAACAGAAGGAAAGAAGGAAAAATGCTAAGGATGAGCGGAGTTGTGAAACGAGAGATGGGGAGTTGGAGTTTGTCAAAAAAAGAGCTAGTGATTCGCATTGATTCAAAGTTTCAAAATCTGACTCATTTATAGGCAACGACCACTGGTAAAAGCAGCTTTTGAACAAGACTCTCATAAGGAACTTCTATATGCTAATCTACAGCATCGTGTTAGTAACGCGCTTAGCATAACCCAAAGCCAAAGGCCGATAGTCGGGGCTGTCCATTAATTACGTCAACAATTTAGGAGGGAGGGGGTTTGAAAAAGTTTAACAGTTGTTGACAGGGGGAAGGGGGTCAAGAGAAGTTGACGTCAACAATTTCACTTTTTACAAATAATCAAAAATAGGAAATTTCATGGAATACTACTTATTACAGTGGAAAAAAAGCATGGCAAAAAAGGTCATCACCACCACATTTTGACACTCGATGAGCAAAACGGAAAAAATGGTCATCACCGCAAAAAATAACCTTGTTATTGGGACCTGTCATTGATCTTGGGGGGGTCAAAAGTTTTTGACGTAATTATAGGGGGTAACTGAAAGTTGACAGTTGTTGACAAGGGGAAAGGGGGTCAAAAATTGCCCAAAAATTGTTGACATATTTAATGGACAGCCCCTACAACGTGAAACCCATACCCCAGATCCACCAACTAAGCCCCGATTCTATCTTATAGATGCTGTTTCTATAATCTAGGACTAGTGAAACTGCTCTCGAAATGAAGAAATCAAAATTATGTTTATTCGTTGTTGCTCTAAATTGAGTTCGTCTCTATTTTTGATACTTAGGGCTCGTCCACAAATGACGCAACGCGCCTGGGGGAGAGGGAGTCCGGACACTTGTTACAAAGTGTGACGAGGGGGAGGGGGTTCCGTAAATGTGACGTAACGCAACACAAAATTTTTAAGTGACGACCTTTTGCTTGTCAGGTATTTGGACAGAGGCGTCAACACCAAGGAAATGAAAATATTAATTTATTTTTAATGTGACGACCGTTTTTGCTTGTCAACTATTTTTTGGTAATCGGTAAGGTAAAGAAACGAGCAAAAAAAGGTCAGAAAAAATTTCGAAAATTAAAAATTTTAAAAAAAATTTTACAAAATTTCTCGCCCCCAAGAAAAGTGTGAAATGACGCCACTGTATTTGGAGATGGAAAATACAGGGATGATCTTTTTTGCTTGTCAGTATGTTTGGAGAGGGGGAAAATAGAAGGATGAATGACCTTTTTTTGCTTGTCAAGACTTTTCGGAAGACGAAAATTGGGGTGGGTCTGTCCGTTGTTACGTCATACTTTAGGGGGGTCTGACGTTTTGTTGCGTCGCGTTACGTGGGGAGAGGGGGTCAAAAAGTGCCAAAATCGCGTTACGTCATTTATGGACGACCCCATAGGCCTACATTTCATGGCCGTTACAGGGTGATCGCGCAAAATTATGTCACTTTTATGATTTTATCATTCTGAATACGATAAATTTCGGCTTGTTTTTCTTCCACAGTGTCATTGCTTCTCATACTGATTCATAATTATATCATACTGATCTGAAATTGTATGGATGATTGATTTTTATGGATGATTGATTGATGCTTTTGTGTATTATTACGGAAGCTATTAGAGTGCATAACAATTAAGCTTATTTCTGTAATGATAAAATCTTGAACAACAACTTTCTTAGATCCAAGATCTGAGATTGATTCTCAATTTTGTCCAAATAGGATCAATCGTCAACTTTCACATCTCAAATCAAACGACAGAAGCAATTAAAATTGAAATAAATTATGTTTGATATTAACCCTAGAACGCATGAGCTTTCTACAAACGTTATAAAGCATGACGGGGTCAAATTAATTGACCCCAAACAGCAGCCATGTATAACAAAGTTATAAAACTATTTATTTATTACATTACTAGGTGTTTACCCGTCAAAAATGACGGGGGAGATTGACTGTTTTACCACCCGATTTTGTGCAAATGCAATCGGGGCGGCGCTGGGTTTTGTTGACTGGGTGGGTCTAATGCAATCTAGACAGCCAGAACCCGCCGGATCAGACTACCCCTCACCCCCACCCCAATCAACATTTTTCTGCGTATTTGCACGATTTGCTTGGGTGCCCTGCACCGAGGCTGGGTGGGTCCGGACCCGCGGACACCCCCCCCCTTGCGCCGACCCTGAATGCAATAGGATTTTGCGCAATTAATTTCTTTAAATCGCCGCCTTTTCCTTCAACCGAGTTAACGCCCATTCGCAGGAATTTTCTGAAACTGAAAAAAGTCAAGGTAAGTGTACTGATTTGGCAGTGTCGAACGACATGCAGTGCTTGATTCTCTTGTTTGCTGTGCTGCTTTTTCACGCCGAGCAACAGCCTGCTACTCATTCTCACTTGATTGTCGGAAAGCTCGTGAACGCTGAACTTTTTGTTTTGCACGGACGGTTAGAAAGAGGAATAAAAAAGCTAAACAATGCTGCAGACCTCATCTTTTTAGCTCTTATATAGCCTGAGATATACCAAATTTTAAAAAATTGTAAACTTTCTCACAATTCAAAACTTTCACGAAAATTCACCGATAATACTTATGTTCAAACATTGGGTCATCGGGTTAGAATTGATAGATCTTTGCCAAATGTCAACCGATTTTCAAACTTTTTGGTTTATTTTGTTCCTCTGACATCCCTTTACAACATTGCCGCTGACAAAAGTGGGGTTACCGCTGAAAATATTTTGCTAGGGGCTTTAAAATGTTTTTGGGGAGAGGTGATATTTTAGGCCGTAAAGTGGACTCTACCCCAATTTCTTTGTTTTGCACGGACGGTTAGAAAGAGGAATAAACAATCTAAACAATGGTGCAAACCGCATCTTTTTAGCTCCTACATAGCCTGAGATATAGCAAATTTAAAACGTTACAGCAATCATTTCTGAAGAACGCTTTTCCAAAAATTAAATCCCCAGTACCCCGGTGACAGCGTCTGAAAATGTAATCCACACTTGAGGTGTTAAATTTAAAAAAAATAGGTATTGGGGCTAGGAAGGAATAAATAAATATATATATATATATATATATATATATATATATATAATAACAGGGGGCAGGGCATTGGGAGAGGAAGAGAGGTTTGGGAGGAGGAAATTGGGTTGTACAGGTTTTGGAGCAGCGTTGTGTAGGTTTGGAAATGGGGTTTGGGGCCGGTGGGGTAGGGCGGAGCAGTGATGGGTTGGGGCCGGGGCGATTGGGAGAGGGATGGAGAAATCAGGGGGTTGGGAGAGGGGTGAGGAGAGATAATGGAACAGGGGTTTGGGGCCTGTCGGGCAGGGCAGGGGCGGGTATGGGTTGGGGCCTGGGAGATTGGGAGAGGGATGGGTAGAAGGAAGGGGATTGAGGGAACAGGGTTTGGGGACCGGGGCGGGAATGGGTTGGGGCCAGGGCGATTGGGAGAGGGATGGGGGGAGGGGAAGGGAACGGGGTTTGGGGCCGAGGCCGGAATGGCTTAGGGTCAGGGCGATTGAGAAAGGGTGGGGAGAGGGAATGGGCAGGGAAAGGGAAGAGGAAAGGGGGTTTGGGGCGGGGCAGGAATGGGTTGGGGCCTGGGCGATTGGGAGAGGGATGGGGTGAGGGAAGGAGGACGGGGAGTTTAAGCTGCAATTAAACGCTCCGTTGATTATAATACAGTTTTGATTAAACAATATTTCGTTGTTATGGCAACAGCGTCTTGCAAAATCTGCCATGTATCGTGACCGACAGACAGACCGGACATCGAGAATCTTATTATATAATTCTCGATGTCTGTCCGTCCGTCCGTCCGCAACACGGCGGGTATTGCAAGACGCTGTTGTCATTGACAACCAAATATTGTTTAATCAAAACGGAGCGTTTAACGAAGCGTCTTAATTGCAGCTTAAACCCCGTCCCCCCCTTCCCTCACCCATCCCTCTCCTAATCGCCCAGGCCCAACCCATTTTGCCCCGGCCCCAAACCTCCTTTTCCTTCCCTATCCCCATCTCCTTCCTCTCCCCATCCCTCTCCCAATCGCCCCCCCAAACCCACGTTCCCCTTCCGTCTCCCCAACCCTTTTCCCTCTCCCCATCCCTCTCCCAAAAACCCCGTTCCCTTCCGTCTCCCCAACCCTTTTCCCTCTCCCCATCCCTCTCCCAATCGCCCCCAAACCCCCGTTCCCCTTCCGTCTCCCCAACCTTTTCCCTCTCCCATCCTCTCCCAATCGCCCCCAAAACCCCGTTCCCCTTCCGTCTCCCCAACCCTTTTCCCCTCCCCATCTCTCTCCCAATCGCCCCCAAACCCCGTTTCCCTTCCGTCTCCCCAACCCTTTTCCCTCTCCCCATCCCTCTCCCAATCGCCCCCAAACCCCCGTTCCCCTTCCGTCTCCCCCAACCCTTTTCCTCTCCCCATCCCTCTCCCAATCGCCCCCAAACCCCCGTTCCTTCCGTCTCCCAACCCTTTTCCCTCTCGCCATCCCTCTCCCAATCGCCCGGCCCCAACCCATTGCCCCACCATGCCCGACAGGTCCCAAACCCCCGTTCCCTCTCTCTCCTCACCCCTCTCCCAATACCTCTCTCCATCTCTCTCCCAATCGCCCTGGCCCCAACCCATCACCGCTCCGCCCTACCCCACCGGCCCCAAACCACGTTCCCAAACCTACACAACGCTGCTCCGAAAACCCGTACAACCCACTTTCCTCCTCCCAAACCTCCCTTCCCTCCCAATGCCCCCATTATATATATTTAATTTTTGGAAAAGCGTTCTTCAGAAATGATTGCTGTAACGTTTTAAATTTGCTATATCTCAGGCTGTATAGAAGCTAAAAAGATTAGGTTTGCACCATTGTTTAGATTGTTTATTCCTCTTTCTAACCGTCCGTGCAAAACAAAAAAATTTGGGGTAGAGTCCACTTTACGGCCTAAAATATCACCCTCTTCCCCCGAAAAATGTTTAAAGCCCCCTAGCAAAATATTTTCAGCGGTAACCCACTTTGGTCAGCGGCAAAGTTCTAAAGGGATGTCAGAGGAACAAAATAAACCAAAAAGTTTGAAAATCGGTTGACATTTGGCAAAGATCTATCAATTCTAACCCGATGACCCCAATGTTTGAACATAAGTATTATCGGCGAATTTCGCGAAAGTTTTGAATTCTGAGAAAGTTTCAAAATTTTTTGAATTTGCTACATCTCGGGCTATATAAGAGCTAAGAAGATGAGGTTTGCACCATTGTTTAGCTATTTTATCCCTCTTTCTAACCCTCTGTGCAAAAAAAGTCCAGCGTTCACGAGCTTTCCGACAATCAAGTGAGAATGAGGAGCAGGCTGTTGCTCGGCGTGAAAAATCAGCACAGCAAACAAGAGAATCAAGCACTGCATGTCATTCGACACTGCCAAATCATTACACTTACGTTGACTATCAAGTTTCAGAAAATTCACGCGAATGGGCGTTAACTCGGTTGAAGGAAAAGGCGGCGAGTTAAGGACAATTAATTGCGCAAAATGCTATTGCATTTGCGCAAAAGTAAAACAGCCAATCTCCCCGTCATAAAATGCTATTGCATTTGCGCAAAATCGGGTGGTAAAACAGCCAATCTCCCCGTCATAAAATGCTATTGCATTTGCGCAAAATCGGGTGGTAAAACAGCCAATCTCTCCCGTCATAAAATGCTATTGCATTTGCGCAAAATCAGGTGGTAAAACAGCCAATCTCCCCGTCATAAAATGCTATTGCATTTGCGCAAAATCGGGTTGGTAAAACAGCCAATCTCCCCGTCAGTTAGTTAGTTAGTTAGTTAGTTAGTTAGTTAGTTAGTTATAGGCTAATTTATATAGCGCTATTGTCCTAGCGGGCTAGAGTCAAGAGTGCTTTACATTGTATTAAAGGAGTGTCCGAACAAGTGCGTTTTTAGTTTCTTAGCGAATGTTTCCAAGTTGGTCGCGTTGGTGACACTGTCTGGTAACGCATTCCAGAGAGCCGGGTTCCCTCGAGTAACAGAACGCTCCCCCAGTTTGGCTGTTTTCGAGGGAGGAGGCACCGTCAGTCGGACCCGACTGGAGAAGCGGAGCCTCAAGCGACCTTCTGTTGATGGACGCTTACAAAGAAGCACCGATAGATAGTCTGGGCAGAGCGTCATAAGATGCTATTGCATTTGCACAAAATCGGGTGGTAAAACAGCCAATCTACCCCGTCATTTTTGACGGGTAAACACCTAGTTATATAATAAGATTATAAAACTATTTATTTAAGGCATATTAAATGCAAACAATTATACATGGTTACAGCAGTGGCGGATCCAGGTTTTGGCAAGTGGGGTGGGGGTGAGGCATTGGGGTGGCAACTTCTACGCATGGGAGCCAACTATTTGTTGCAAGGTATGTAGTTGTAGGCCTACGTGTAAGTGTAGGGTCCCAACAGAGATTTCTTTGCACACCATCACCTTCTTTGCCAATGTAGGTCTTCGGTTTCGCATTGTACACATGATAGAACTCCGAGTCAACTAGCAACCATACGTTCACACCATATTTGTCTGGTTTGCTCGGTATAAGTATTGTCGAAATGTTCACATCGCTCGCCAAATAGTATCAGCGGCTCATCTATTGTTACGTGTCGTGACACAACAGTCTTCAAAACAGTTGACAATGAAGGCGGTCCTGCACATGTCACGAAATGAAGCGAATGTGTCTGACTGACGATGAACTCCTTGCGTTTCACGATCATCGAATTGCATGTGGGAAAGAACTGCTTCGAAACGATTTGTTGGCATGGTAGCAGTAAAAATGGGTCTTCCGAGTGCATGGTCCAGGACTCCATAGTTAGGGCGGCGCTTTCCTTCGTTCCCAGCAGGGCGGACTTTACGCTGTCTTTGTTATCCTACGTTCGCCATTGGCATGCCAAATTATGTCAAAGCGCCTTTGACTTCGGCCTTCGTCGTCCGTACGGCGCCATAAAAGTCGTCAAGGAAGATAAGAAGAAGATAAGATAGTTGTCTTGTCGACACGTGTTGTCCCTTGCAGACTCCATATAGGTCTACATCAAATACAGCAAACCTATGACG